>PVIC010046812.1:0-14145 GCA_004025085.1 Thryonomys swinderianus
GCCTGTAATCCCAGCACTCGGGAGGCAGAGGCAGGAGGATTGCTGAGTTCAAGGCTTGCCTGGGCTACATAGCGAGCTCAGGGCCACCCTGAACTACAAAGCGAGACCCTGTCTAAAAAAAAAAAAAGCACTAGTTTTGCTGAAAATAGTTTTTTTTTTTTTTTAGACAGGGTCTCGCTTTGTAGTTCAGGCTGGCCCTGAGCTCGCTATGTAGCCCAGGCAAGCCTTGAACTCAGCAATCCTCCTGCCTCTGCCTCCCGAGTGCTGGGATTACAGGCGTGAGCCACCACGCCCAGCGAAGATAGAAATTTTTTAAATGTTTTTTTTCCCAGTGAATATCTTAGTATTTCAAATCAAGTGTCATTTTTAACCAAATGAGTTAAACAATGATGAATGATTACATATTACTCTGCAGTTTTAAAACACATCCATCCTACTTACAGGAACTAAAATCTAGCTGGGTGTGGTGCTGTGCATGTGTCATCCCATCTGCTCAGGAGGCTGAAGCAGAAAGATTGCAAGTTCAAAGCCAGCCTGGCCAATTTAGGAAGCTCCAGTGTCAAAATGAGAAAAGAAAGAAGAGCCGGGAATACAGCTTGGCACCACAGTGTTTGCCGAGCAAGTGTGAGGCCCCAGATTCAATACCTAATATGACAAAAACCAAAACACAACAACCTCCTAGTGAAAATTACTTTCAAATCCACTTTCACTGTATCTTGGCTACTCAGGAGGCTGAGGCATGAGTGTTGCAAGCTCAAGGCCATCCTAAGCAACAAACCCAGAACCAGTGTCAAAATACAATAAGAAAGAACTAGGGATCTAGCTCAGGGGGCCCCGGGATGAATCTCTATTACTGAAAAAGAAGGCCACTTTTGTTTATAAAATGTACCCTCTGTGTCAGAGTTGTCCATGAACTACTATTGCGTCGGTGGAACAGGTGTGGTGGTGTGTATGTGAATGTGGGGCTGGGATGGGAGCAGGAGAGGGAGGGCAAGACAGGTATTTCCTCGCTAGATCATAAACATTAAAATTTTATCTAAGTGTTGCCTACAAAATCCTCTAGAAAGCCTCCTAGTGGGAGCCACATACAGGCTCCAAACACTATGTGCTACAGAGAATCACAAGTATAGAGTGGCAGGGAGCCTGGACTCGTCTAGTTTATCTACCTTCTCAGTTTCCCGGTGAGGAAGCAACGGTGCAGAACAGATGAGAGATGTGTGTCGATAACGCACAGAGCGTTGCAAGTGAGCCTGGATCCTGATTGTCCTGATTCTCAGGTCAAATGATCTCTATTAGTGTTTGCTCATTTTAAACACTAGTTGTATTAAAACAAGAAAGAAGTTGTTAATGATTTTAATAGAAAAGAAACACTACCAGAAATACTGGGGTATGTGTGTATGCTGGTGACAGAACCCCAGGCCTTGGGCCTTGGTGACCCTTCCATGTGAGTGGCAGTTTTTCTTTCCATCCTAACTACATGTATTTTAAAAATCTGTATCTTCACAATTCAACTACTGTATAAGGACCCCCCACTTTTTTCAAGGTACTACTGTTGGTGGAATTTTAGGATCCTTCTCCTTTTGGTGGTACATTTGAATTTTAAAAGAAATTTTGGAGTTGGGGTAGATTCGACGCCATTCAAATTGCTCCAAAATCAGGATTGGAAATCACTGGGGGGGGCCAAATGACCGAGAAAGTGCCAAGTGTTTGAAAACTTGCAATTCTGTGGCAAGGAAGCCCAAGCAGCTAAACATCTTTTTTTTTTTTTTTGAGACAGGGTCTTGCTTTGTAGCCCAGGCTGGCCCTGAGCTCACTATGAAGCCCAGGCAAGCCTCGAATTCAGCAATCCTCCTGTCTCTGCCTCCCGAGTGCTGGGATTACAGGCATGAGCCACCACGCCTGGCACTATGGTATGCGGTATTGTTGGTGGGCGTGAGTCTCCATGCCCAGCATTACTAGGGATCGAACTCAGGAACTTGCGCTTGCGAAGCAGGCACTAGAACCACTGAGCTAACCCTCCGGCCCCAGCATAAACATCTTAACGAACTTTGACAAGATGTCCAAGTACCTGGGTGACGTTCCTGTGCCTCGTACCTGGGAAACCTGCAGTGGCCATGAAGAACAACACAGGCCTAACGCAGGAGGAGGGCAACCTTTCTGCTCCAACCCCGTATTGCACAACTGGGAGCCTCACTTTCATCTTTCCTCAATTATCTCCCTCCCTGCGAGATCTGAAAGCCCCTTGATCACAACTTTTTAAAGTGATTCAGTGAACTTAATCTGACCTGCTCAAAGGCCTTGGTGGTTGGGGCAAGTTGGAACAACGACATGAAGTATTTCCAGAGTTGAACAGAGATTAAAGACATCCCAAACACCTAGGCTCCCAGGTCTAAGAGGAGTCTTAAATAATCTCCTTCTGAAGGCCCACATTTTAATGACCTGTGCCATTAAAGTGGCACACACACATGTGCGTGCTCACACTCTCACACACACACACACACACACACACACCCCATCGTGAGTAGCAGCCATTCGCACTGTGAAGCACATGCGTTACAGGAAGTCTGGGGAAACCAAGAGTGGGAAGAGGTTATGCGGTGGCAAAGCAGAGAGGAACATCAGGGAGAATCACTCGCCATGAGGGTGCCGCATTTGGGTGGTAGGGATGAGTCAAGAGGCTTGGAGGTTGGCAGGGGCGAGACAAGACCCAGGTGAGCCAGCAGCCGCCAGCGACGGAATCAGCGGGGCTTCTGGGAAGCGGCTGGAGACAGGTTTCACTCCACTCGGCGCAGCTGCCTCCCCCAGGGCTGAGAAGGGATATTTCCTCAGCATGGAGGTGAGAAGTCTGCACTTAGAGAACAGTGCCGGATCCTCTCCGTAAACCCAAAGGACAGCAGCAGCCTGAGGCTGCTGCCCCAGCCATCCGGGTAGCGGCTTTGCTACATGGCCTGGGCCACCTCGGAACTCATATGACAGCCAGTGCCACCAGGTTGGCTTCCTCCTGCGGACACATCAGAGCACTCTTCTAAGGTGAGTGCTTGCTCTCCTCCTCTCTCCAGTCACACCCACTGGCAGATTAGTCTGCGGGGGAGTAAAAGGAGAAAAAGCAGCAATAGTTTGAAAGTTCTCTCTATAGGAAAAAGAACGCACAGAATTGATCACATGACTCAGGGATAAGAATAGACTTCTCAGTTCTTTTTTTTTTTGGAGGTGGTGGAGCTGGGGATTGAACCCAGGGCCTTCTCACTGAGCTACATCCCTATCCCTTTTTTGAGACAGGGTCTCTCTAAGCTGCCCATGCTGGTCTTGAGCTCATGCTCCTCCTGCCTCAGCCTCCCAGAGTGCTGGGGTTACACGCATGCACTGCTACACCAGCTCGAATTAGTTCTTCAATGAAAGCAAAACTAAGAAGAGACAGCCATCAATCCCTTCCAAAGACTCCACCGTTAACAGAAGGATGAAGCAAACAGGGCGGTGGAGGTGGCAAACCCTGCCTGCTGTCCTCGGCACGTGTACTGACTCATATTCCACACGGGCACGCGGGCCGATGTCCGCGGACATGTAGGACAGCCCGAGCAGCGCAGGCGTTTGGAGATCACAATGCTTATCAAAACAGTAAGCACCATGAGAACTAAAAAGGGATCAGTCAGTGACGCTGCCTTTTATCTTTCCTTCCTCATTTTCCTTGCACCTGTGTTATCAGCCTATTAAAAATACAAAAAAAAATCACACATCTGAAGAGGTACATTCTTGACAATAGTAGGGAAGTAAGACCCTAATAGTTTATATTCACACTAGGAATGTTAAATGATCAGATAAGTTCACTTAAAAGTCCTTCTAGTGAGCAAGAAACTATGGTTTAGATGCCACAGTTCCACAGTAAATGGATGCTGAGATTCTCTGGAAGTTTACATCGTCTTCTTTACTTGTTTGATTTTGGAGACAGGGTCTTGCTATATAGTCTAGGTTGATCTTGAACTCACCACATTGTTCAGGCTGGTCCCAAACTCATGGCAATCTCTCTGCTTCAGCCTCCCAGGTAATCTGGGATTACATGTGTGCCCCGCCTGATGTACACAGTCATGTTTTTAAGTGCAACAGACTTTTGGATGGAAACATCGTGTTACCGTTTCCTTTATAACACTACACACTTAACTGAGAGCCAGACACAGAGAGGTCCTGGAATATCATTTATTAGCAAAGTTGGACAGGGTTCCAGTGAGCACGCCAGGCTGGGGGCACAGCAGGGTTACAGAGGACTCATCATTCCCACCGACAGGCACATTACCATTTTTGTGCCTTGTGTTGGTCGGCAATACACGGCCCTGTATTATTATTTTATATGAATTTGTGAACAAACTGAAAGCACCTTCAATTTTGCTGCTTCATTTTTCAATGTCCAGGGTAAAAAGCATCTGTTGTGATACTTCAAATTTTATAATTATGTATCATGTGTGTGGCTTCATGGGAAAATATTCCAGCAGCATCCACCACGTTGAGTGGAATTTCCTGTTGAGGTGTTCGCTCTAGTTTTTGGTAAGCAACACAAAGTGAAGTGAATGATAATCTTGACCATTTACAAACTCCCACTGATTATGATGAACTTGATGGTTTAAGGCTGCACACATGCAGAGAGACCGGGGCGTGGATGAAGTCCTGGCAAGGCAGACGCGCGTCTCGGAGCGCTGGTGTAGGTCCTGAGCTGACTCAGCCAGGAGAGAAAGAGAAGCCATCGTGACGTGCACAGCCAGGCAGTGCAGGGCGTGACTGGCATGAGGGGAACCTTGGGGTCGGCCCGCTCTTGGCTTTGTGTGGCGTGTGTATGGGATCTTCTCCGGCTCGCCTTGAAAACACAGTCGTCTGTGTCTCATGAAGTAGAAAGCGCTGAGTCTGCCCAACAACTGACCTTTCAAGTTTCTCTTCCTCACCACTATGACAACACAACAAACTCCTGACGTATCAGCAGACCTGTTACAAAGAGAGCGCACCGAAAGGTAATTCCTGACACAAACAGCGGCCAGGCAGGAGATTCAATACTCCTCTGTGTTACGGGGTCAGCTGAAGCAAGATGATGAATATGCATCTTTTTCATAAATCAGATTATAAGCCCATAAATTCTCCACATAGATTGTTTACGCGGGGTCTGCGCCGATGAAGTCGAAAATGTTCTGAGATAGTTGCCGGGTGAAGAGGAGCTCAGGGATGGGAGTCGGCCGTGATCAGGGCAGGGCAGTTCTAGAAGGATCTTAATTTTCCTGGGGTTTGTTTGCATTTGAAACACTGAGAATTCCTATCTTGCTTGTACAAAAATACATGTACATATGAAGTCACTTCACACTCGACAGAACATTTTCCTAAATGTTTGGAAGACGATCGAATTTTAACTGGATGACTTGTTTTCTTCCATCAGGTGTGGGGGAGATGTGGCTTCCTGGTATGACAGGCAATAGGTGACTCTAATAGCAGAACAAGACAAAAATGAGAAAGTAAATTGAAAACAATTCCTATAGGTACAGTTGGGGTTTCAAGGTGGCAAAACAGAAAGGGCACATGCCAGCACACAGTTGTTCAAGGCATCCATTTAAACATTATGCTTGGTTACCTTTCCTAAAACTGTGATCCTCTGATACTTGGAAATTATATTCTGTAAGTTATTCTAAGATTCTCACGGATATACTATTGTTTATTTCAATATACTTACTTGTGAGGATCTAGTCAAGGTTTAAAAGACACATCTGTACTGGCTAAGGAATTACGATTCCAGGAGTCAAGATTCTACCCATCTCAGGTGTTTAAAAGCGAGGGTGGCTGTGGAGCAGCAGAGGCTTCGGGTCTCCTCACTCTCACCTGGAGACACTACGTAGACTTAGAAGTCGCTGGAATTTACTCATAGTAAGAAGCTGGGATTGGGGTAGAGACTGGAGCTCACAAAGTAAAGCCACGCTGCACGAGAACCTCTTTCTGCAACTTTTAGTTTCTTTGCCGACGTAGTAACGTTTCTAGGAATGTCCTCAGAAAGAAAAGTAAAACCTCTTCTATAAGGCATCTCTGTTCTCCTTGTGAGCCTGCAGTCCGGGGACCTCTCTGGGCGTGGCCTCCAGATGCGGTGCTGCATACCCTCCGGTGTGTGGAGGGGGCGCGCTTGCCAGGGACACAGAACGTGACCTCGACTTTGCGAACGAGTTATCTTGTTTGTGCATGCTGTGCTCTGTGTGTCTTTTCCTTCTGTTCTCCCTGGGGCTTTGCAGCCCTTCTGTCAAGGTCTGGGTGGCACCGGCTGGGCTCAGGCTATCAAAGCCAAGTTGGCACCACTTGCCCTGCCTTGAAAGGATAGCAGCTTCTTCGACTCCCTCAAGGCCAGTGCCACAGCAGTTGCTCAAGCAGAAGAGGAATCAGAGGGTCCGAAAGGCAGGTGGGGCAGCGACATACCTGCCACTGCCAGGCCAGTGGTAGAGAACAGATGGGCGGAATCAGACGGTCCGAAAGGCAGGTGGGGCGGCGACATACCTGCCACTGCCAGGCCAGTGGTAGAGAACAGATGGGCGGAATCAGACGGTCCGAAAGGCAGGTGGGGCGGCGACATACCTGCCACTGCCAGGCCAGTGGTGGAGAACAGATGGGCTGCTTTTAGGGGGCAAAGATCTTCTCACACTGTATTTTCAGACTGTTGCCACAAAAATTATTTAAACCAACACAAATCATTTTGTTAAGTGGAATCTGCTTTGGGGCTGATTTACAAAAGATTAAAAGTAAAAATTAAAATGGTTTGTGCAGTAATATTGTGGTTATGCAGAGACTTCTGGATACACAAAAATAATTTAACACTTCATTTTATGCATCAGTTTGATCTTTATCACTCAACAAATTACTATTTTAATCATTAAGGGATCAAAAAAAAAGATTAAAAGCAGTCTCCTTGGCTGGGCGTGGTGGCTCACCCCTCTAATTGCAGCACTCAGGAGGCAGAGGCAGGAGGATTGCTGAGTTCCAGGCTTCCCTGGGCCACATAGTGAGCTCAGGGGCAGCCCGAACTACAAAGTGAGACCCTGTCTCAAAACAAAACAAAACACAAAACAAACAAAAAACAGTCTGCTTTATGGAAGATGTGCTGATGAGAAGAAAAATGACTTAAAATTAGATCAAAGGTGGGAGATTAAGGCGGCACAAATTTCCACGACTGTCAGCTTCTGATAAACTGAAGAGTACCTTTGTGATTTATTAATGGATGATGTTCACCGATTTACATGCTCGATAAAATTCAGCACCTTCTATAAGTCAGATATTGTTTTGGTGCTGGGATTTTACAAGGTGAGGAAAAAACAAAAGACAATAAACTTCCACAAAGTTTTCATTTCAGTTTTCTGAAACTGAGGGGCTAGTCACCCAACAACTGTAGAATTGACACTTGTCACAACAGTCACTGTTTTGTTCCACAACACTGGCCCACGTATGACAAGATCTGGTTCCCAGGTGTGCAGAGTCCTCCTTTGTAGAGAGCTTCCCCTTTGTGCTGAGGAGAAGCCTAGGAAACACAAACCTAGTGGCCTGCGCGTGTCAAAGAGTCCAGTCTCTGCTGTGCATTTAGAGAGACAGAAAGGAACAGGGATTTTCTTGTGATGGGGGGTGAGACTTAGATCTGCTGAAATTAGGGTTTTCACTCTGTGAAGTTATGTCCTGATTTGGTTCAAGTGCATATGGGGTGGAACGGTGCACACCTGCAGTCCTCCTCAGGCGGCTGAGGTAGGAGAATCACTTGAACCCAGGAGTTGGAAACCAGCCTGGGTGACAACAGCAAGGGCTCGCCTCAAAAACAAACAACAACAAAACTACTTTGGAATAAGATTTTTTTTTTTTTTTTTTTTTTTGCTTTTTGAGACAGGGTCTCACTTTGTAGTTCAGGCTGCCCTGAGCTCACTATGTAGCACAGGCAAGCCGCCACGAACTCAGCAATCCTTCTGTCTCTGCCTCCCGAGTGCTGGGATTACAGGCGTGAGCCACCATGTCCAGCATTGTGGTATGTGGTGTTGATTGTTGGTGGGCGTGTCTCCACGCTCAGCATTATATGTGGTTACCGGGATCGAACTCAGGACCTTACGCTTGCAAGGCAGGTGCCGGAACCACTGAGCTAACCCTCAGGCCCTGGAATAAGATTTTCACAGTTGTAGACTTTATTACATCAATCGCCAATATGTATTAAGTAAATGCACCTGAACCAGAAAGAAAACGTGTTGGTATCTATCTAGACTCACTGTGAAAGGCAGAAAAGTGGGAAAAAATGCTGGCACTTTAACTTTTGAACAGAAGTACCTGCTGATGCTTTTTGCCTTTTCCCTCACTGTGGATTTTTCTTTTCACTTGATCCTCTCGGAAAGAATCAAAGTAGGAGCTCTCCAGGAGTTGTGCGCAGCTTAGCCGGTTATCTGGGTTCATCTTCAGACACCCCTTGGGAAGAAGGGAAAAGTATACTAAGAGAAGGGCTTGCTTTGTCACCGTGTCCCCAAAGTCAACCAGTAACTGGATAGAGTGAATACGAGTTAAAAAAAAGCCAGGTATGTCCTGGAGCTTGTCATGGGCTCTTCTCCTGCCTCAGTCCTGCGGGGTGGGCCACAAGTGCCAGGTGCTCTCACGGCGAGTCTGATCATGGTGACCACAAGCCATTTATCTCGGGGAGCGCGGCGCACAGGCTGGTGGCAGTCCTGACACTCAGCCGGCTCTCTGAGAATGCTGGGAACTCTGGCTAGCGGATGGAGCTTTCTCACTGGTCCAGGCAGAGGGGGACCCAGAGCAAGCTGGAGCAGTGCCATCGACGCCCAGGCATCGAGGATAGGAAAGCTCTTGCCCGAGCCCATGAGAAACGGGGCACTCACACCGCAGACCGTGTCCCGAGTACTCAGGCATGCACCCAGCCGCACTGCTGAGGCACCCTGCATTCCGCCCTGGGCTCTGCTCCTGCCTGACGCAGCTCCCTGTGGGTCATGGGATCCCCGAGAATGCTGCCTGGCCCCGAGCAGCACACTTATTCCTTGGTGCAGTATCTCATTGGTCTTGTTCTTCAGGAAACTGTCCTGCTTAGCATAACCAGATACACCTGTCCCTTCTCATCTACAGCCCGCTTCATGCGGCTCAGCCCCTAATTAATCATCAGCTGCCACCGCGAGGCAGTTTCCTCAAACCCTGGTGTTGTCAGGGTTACCTCAGGAAGAAGGACTTGTTTGGCTTTTTTGGGGGACAGTGTCTTGCTATGTAGCTCAGGCTGGTGTTAAACTCAGTACATATCCCTGTGCCCTGAACTCATGGTGATCCTCCTGTGTCAGCCTCCCAAATGCTGGGATTATAGGTATGTGCTACTACACCTGATTCAGAAAGACTAGAAATGGTGGTGGCTGGTTTCCATGTACCACTGCCTGGCTTCTGACTTCACCATTCCACTTAAAGGGCCCTAGTTATATCTACATTCTTAACCCAAGAATGAGCTCTGGCTTGAGGAGCGTTAGACACTATCAGTGGGGTCCTCCTTCTTGAAACGCCCTCTTTAGCTTTTGTGTTACCCCACTTTACTTCCTCCTGCCTTCTGACCGCTCCTTTCAAGCCAGCTTTTGCTAGTTCGTGGTCCCCACAATGGTTGCATGAAACTCCTCCAGGCTCAACCCCAGCTGTCCCTAGTTTCTTCTGTTCTCTTTCATGCCCGTGGCTTCGACTGTCAAGGTTTACCAGAGTTTCCCACATCTCTAACTTTATTCTACACCTGTCCCCTGAAATCTAGACCTTCCAGTGTAAAAGCCTATAGAGGGCAGTTATGGGTCAGAATATATGTTGAAGTCCTAACTGCCAGGACTCCAGAATGTGACCTTACTTGAAAATAAGATCTCTGTAGATGCAAGTCTTTGAGATGCATCAGAATGGAGCAGGGAAGCCCACCTCCCGCGAGAAGGTAAAGACAGGCTGCAGAGAGAACGCCATGTTGGGACGGGGTGGGGGTACTCTGTCACAGCCGGGGAGTGCCTGGGGCTCCCCTAAGCTTGAAGAGGCAAGAAAAAAATCCTTGGCTACAGCCCTCAGGGAGAGCACGGAGCCGCCAGCACCGGGGGCTGATCCGCCACGCCACGCCAGCCACCATCTTCTGCTCTACATCTCCACACAGAATCACAGTTAAATCCTATCAGTTTACTGTCAAATAGATCTTGAATTCATTGACATTCTTAACCTATTGAAATCTACTCTATTATTAAATGCCTAGGAGATTTTTTAAATTTCCAAGAGCTTTTTTTTTTTTTTTTGAGACCGGGTCTCATTTTGTAGTCCAGGCTGGCCCTGAGCTCACTATGTAGCCCAGGTAAGCCTGGAACTCAGCAATCCTCCTGTCTCTGCCTCCCAAGTGCTGGGATGACAGGCGTGAGCCACCATGCCCGGCACTGTGGTATGTGGTATTGATGGTTGGTGGGCGTGAGTCACCACGCTCAGCATTGTATGTGGTTACCAGGGATCGAACTCAGGGCCTTGCGCTTGCGAGGAAGGTGCTGGAACCACTGAGTTAAATCTCCAGCCCTCCAAGAGCATTTTTAGATAAGAGGCTGCTAGTGCGGCCCTGCTCTTTGGGAGCTGGGCTGGCACAGTCCTTCCATGACCAGCCTGGGGACAGCTGACATTGGCTGGGCAAGGGGGGTGCTTGGGCATCGGTGCCTGCCTGGGCTGACATCTTTCTGGAAATAGCTGGTGAGTTCTCAGAGGGGTGCTGCGAGAGACGTGCTTCCAGTCTGCAAAGGGCCCTGAAGGTTGGAACCTCAAAGCCTCAGTAAAACAGGACCCTTTTCTAGAAAAAAGAGTATCAGTTGATCCTTTTAAAATTCGGTGGCAAGCCCACCAACACCATTTCTGACTATCTACAGTCTTTTTCTTAATGATCAGACTAAAATTGCAACGTGGTAAGACAGTCACAATCATGGGAAAATGAGTCTTGTTTTAAAGGTCTTATTTTAAAGGCCTGGTCACAGACTGGCTGCTGGATGCACCACTCCCCCGACACGGTCACTGCGTGCGCCTCACTGCACAGGTTTTGACCTGGTCCCACGCCTAACTACCTGTTGCGGTAGCCAGTATTTACTTGGTGTTGACTACATCTCCATTGTTACTACGGAAGAGAACCTTTTCCCCTGCATCAAACATGGGCAGGAATCCGGGAGGCAGGATATGGCTACGGAGCAGCAACAACCTTGTACATACACAAAATACTTAGATCATGGAGCGACAAATCTAATCTGATCTGGAATCTTGGACAATCGGGGGGATTCACCACTGGGAAGGAAGACAGGGCACTTGCCCTCCGCCTGGGAGCTGTCTATGCTGCAGCTGCCTGCAGGAAGTTTCCAGGTGCCTCTGCTTCCCCCTGAGAACGGGCAGGGCTCGCGGTGCTTGAGGCCCCCTCTGGAGGGTTCACAAAGTCGCTGGTGGGTCAGCACAGTGTGCCAAGAATCAGGGCAGGAAGGTGGGCCCTGTGGCACAGAGAGGGAGCCAGGGTGGATACTGAGGCAGGGGCCACGGTAGCTCAGCAGGACGCAGACTGAGGCAGCCCAGCACCCTGCACAGCACCATGGCAGTGACCCGCCCATAGTGCAAATGCCAGTCGACGGAGTCGACCTCTGGGTCACTCAAACGGCCCCACTGACTGTGTCAAAGGAGTTTCAAACTGAACTTGTATCATCTAAGGGAAAGCTCACACACAAACTCTTCTTCCATGAATGTAAAGCTAGGCCCTGGAACCTGTCTTTTCAGAAATTCCCAGGCCTTCTGAGCAGGAGGCACCTTAGGAAATTGCAAGTATCTATGGAAAGTAATTGGTTGATACCTTAGCTGGGGCCCTCAAACATTGCGTGTTGAGAGAGGGCTTTCAGTATCCCCAGCGGGCGGCAGGGTCACGACTTCGTGTGTGTGGCCTGTTTGTCAAGAAACTGGTAAGTTTCTGCTCTTTTTATTAAAAAACAGTGGCCGCTTGACTTATGAACTCAGTCTGCTCACAAGGCTGTAACTCAAGCTGGTCAATGAAGGCTCAGGCTTCTCTGTGCAGCCTTCAAAGTCCCTCCTGTAGCCAGCCAGATCTCGGTGTCCTTACAGAGACCCTGGCCCAGGGTTTCCTCAATTAAGCCCACAGAGGAAAGGATGTTACAATGTGCCTTCAGAATTCTTTGAGGGTGAAATCTGTATCTGAGATCAACTGGAAGCACAAGTAGCCGGTGTTCAAGACTTGGGTCGTGAGTTAAAACTAAAATTCTGGTTATCATGCAAGTTGTTTGCTTGTCAGGCTGGTCAAAACTCAGGGGTCCGGGCTGGAGGGTTAGCTCAGTGGTTCTGGCACCTGCCTCGCAAGCGCAAGGCCCTGAGTTCAATCCCTGGTAACCACATACAATGCTGGGCGTGGAGACTCATGCCCACCAGCAATCAATACCACATACCACAGTGCCGGGCGTGGTGGCTCACGCCTGTCATCCCAGCACTTGGGAGGCAGAGACAGGAGGATTGCTGAGTTTGAGGCTTGCCTAGGCTACATAGTGAGCTCAGAGCCAGCCTGAACTACAAAGCGAGACACTGTCTAAAAAAAAAAAAAAAAAAAAAAAACTCAGGGGTCCACTGTGGGTCCTTTATTTAACTCCGTCTTTGAGCCTAGCACTTAGGGTGGGGAGGGTGCCCGCGTCCCACTGATTCTGCTGGATGTGTTAAAATAGTTACTGCTTACCCCACTGATCCTGCTTCAGCTGTAATGATTTCATAGGTCCTTATCATTTGTAGTGACTACTCCGGCATTATTTGCCCCACTGTCTAGCCCTCCCTGAATTACCAGTTTCAATTAGTACAATTTGCATATGATAATAGATCTAATAAATCCTTGTACCTTCATGAAGGTCAAAGCCTCAGGATCTGCATCTGAGAACTTATCCTCTAGAGTTTCCTAAAAACAAAGAATTTCAATGTTACATAGCAACAAAGTAATATATTTTGTATATGTTGACAAAAACACTTTGACAAATACTCCTTAGTATGATAGAGAATTCTAAAGGTTTTTTTTAAAATCATGCATTTACACAATTGCATACACTGTAGTGTAAATGTCTGAAAGGCATAAAATAGGAATGATTTTCTTAATTTCGAGATGCCTTGCATTTGATGCTGGCAATTGGGGGAGGGAATAGGATGGGGAAACTTCATATAAATGTCTCTATCTGAAATCCTACCACCGTGCTACATGCTATCTGTTCCTGATCTATTTACAAGAATGCTTTGAAAATTCAGGAAACTATTTTGAAGTATAAGAGCTCTACAGAAGTCAATGGAATGGTAACCACAAAATTCAGAATAGTGGAAGACAGAGCACTCGTCCTGTACCTTGGAGCTTTACCCCACAGGGAAGGTAATGGGGAAGCTTCAATAGTAATAATCAATTTCTTTCACTGAATGGCAGCATCATGTGAGTTTGTTGTATCTTCTGCTGCTTTTTTTTTTGAAACAGGGTCCCGCTTTGTAGTTCAGGCTGGCCCTGAGCTCACTATGTAGCCCAGGCAAGCCTTGAATTCAGCAGTCTTTCTGCCTCTGCCTCCTGAGTGCTGGGATTACAGGCCTGAGCTACCATGCCTGGCATTGTGGTGTGAGGTGCTGATTGCTGATGGGTGTGAGTCACCATGCCCAGTATTGTATGTGGTTACTGGGGATTGAACCAGGGACCTTGTGCTTACTAGGCAGGTGCCAGAACCACTGAGCTAAATCTCCAGCCCTCTTTTGCTGCTTTTTTAAAAATATTTTTTATCTTGGAAACATTACAAACATTGTACGGAAGTAGAATAATAGGGACACCATATACTAGTCACCTGACCCCAGCTGAACCATAAACAACCTTCTTTTATGTATCAACATATTGGCATATGTTGATATGGCAACATATATAATCTACCTACTCAGGGCCTGGATTACTTGGAAGCAAATTGCAGACATTATACCATTTAAATTTTTGGGTAAATATTTTAATATAAGTACTTAAAGTCAAAGGCATCTTTTAAAATGGGCATTGTGGGGCCGGAGGGTTAGCTCAGTGGTTCCGGCACCTGCCTCGTAAGCATAAGGACCTGAGTTCGATCCCCGGTTACCACATATAATGCTGGG
>PVIC010046813.1:0-14118 GCA_004025085.1 Thryonomys swinderianus
TAAGTCCCCTGAGTCTTCCACAAGGCTCCAAATGTCTAACCCTATGCCGACAACTGCAGCAGCTGGACCCAATACCTTGGCTCCTTTTGTAAACTGTCTAGCAACACGTGGAAAAAGCTCCACTAAACGTTCACTGTTTCGAATAACAACTTTACATATCGCCACAGTGCGTTGAATCACCGCCTTCGGAGTATATCGACTCGCTGTATTCCATAACCACAGGCTTACTCTGATTTCATTTAATAACTCACTCTTACCATTGGCCCTCTTGATAGCACCTGTGGTCTTCCCAATAATTCTCAGGAATTCCTCCAAGTTTTCAGATGAGGAAAAAACTGTGGGTGTGAAATAACCAACACTTTCTATAAACTGTTGCAGGTTTCCTCTGGCCGCTGACATCACATTTTCTGCTTTTTCTTGAACTGATGACCTGCTGGTGCCGTCTACCACAGTAGAGGCAATACCAGTCGCACCACTTGCTGCTCCAAGTGCAGCCCCTGCTCCGGCGAGCACCACAGTGGCCCCTGCTGTAAAGGGTGCCAGAGCCAAGCCAAGGATAGACATGACCCCAGAGGCGATGCCGGTGGAACTGGCCACCACGCTTGTGACAGTGCAGCCCTTGTGCACCTCGTCAACCTCATCTGCAAGGGCACGGAGCTCACTTATATTCCCCATAAGCTTCTCCTTCAGCTCTGGAAAGGACTCCAAAAACCTCTGTTTAGTTTGCTGGTCTTCATTCTGCCTCTCTTGGTCGTCTTTGGCCATGTCCTCCGCAAGCTGCTTCAGAGCTTCACGGAGCTTCTGTGCCTCTTCATCACTGAAAAAGTGAAGTTCAAGCATTATGAGACATAGTTCTTTTATCTGCAAAATGTGTTCTAAAGTGCGAGCCTGTGCCAGTCAGAGGGCTTTCAACTGTAATCCCGGTGGAAATGATTTGTGTACAGAATTTTGCCTTCAGCGGTGACCATGTTTTACACGTGTCAAGTGCTCTGTGATGCTTCCTCCATAAGGTGGCACTGAGTACAGGTCATCTCAAGACGACCTTTTGTGCAAGGCTTTGGGTAAATGCCCTCCCCCCTCAGGTCCAGGCCGTGACTACTACGTGTTTTCAGAGTGGGAATTACATAGGGGAAAAAAGAGACGTGGGACCGGGCTGGACCTCAGTTCAGAGCAAGTTAATGCAGTGACGAATGAACCCTACCCAAGAAGCCTTCCCCTCCCCAGCTACTGGGACACGGTCCGCGGCCAGCATGTGATGTGTAGACCCTGAAAGTCCTCCCTTCTGCGAGTGTCTTTGTTTGCCTGGGGACTTTAGACACAATACCACACAAGCTCAGCATCCCTGACTTAGGTCAGACCCTAAATTTGAACTGTAGCAAAAAGAAACCCTTTGATCTCTGAAATGATGTCACAAATAAAAGTTACATCGTGACCTTATGGAATGGGTCACAGTGAAAACAGAGGCATGACAGAAAAGAGTGTAGAATATTACCTTCTCTATACACGTATAAAATGTAATGGAACGTACATGAATTTACTGTTTAGACTTGGATCTCATCCCTATTATGTTACATTATATAACTACAAATACTTATATATCAGGAAAAGTCCAGTTAAAATGATTCAATCTCAAGTGTCTCCCCCGAAGGGTCCTCACTGAGCAGTGTGATGAATCATGGGACTTGGGGTCATGTCTCAAACCCAGAGGGACTGGACACTAAAAGAACTGAGTTTTTGTGTGAGGGGGAGACCCCAGGTGAGCCATGAGGGCAGAAAATGGTGCCCCCCCAAAGTACCTCAAACACTGAGTCTAGAGTTGAAAATAACTCTTTCCTTGTCCACAGTATACACAAGCTCTTCTGAACATCTTTGCAACTGGGCATTGACTTTGGTCTTCCAGGATCATTGTGTGTCGCTCAGCCTTGAACTGCCCATACACAGAACAAATCCTTCCAATCAGCACAGTGAGGACTCTCTGCCCTGGTACTGACCAGGTACCCATTCCCAGATCTGGTGGATTTATCCTTGTCCTGCTCCAGGAAGGGTCCCATTAAGTCACCATCATAAATTCCTCTAGTCCCGCTGTGCCTGTTAATAATTAGCCAGTTTGCTGACTGGTCATCCCCAGCTGTCTTCACTGTGTCCTCCGTTGTCCCCCATCTCTCCCCAGTGCCACAGTCCTGAGTGACGTCTTCCTCACTGCTTTGACTTGGCTCAGAATCTTTCCTTCCCCTGCTTGGCCACCCCTGGTGCGAACTGTCACACATCACCAGGAGAGGGCGCTGTGTCCTGAGAGGAAGGGACTTCATTTTGCAGCCCTTCTAAATTCAGTCCTCTGCAAATCTCCTGTTGGGTGATTTGAAGCCGTGTCCTTTCCCTGTGACGAATTGTGGGTGTGTACTGAGCATCTTCAGGGAGCTCTGTGAGTTCTCTGGGTAAATTAGAAAACCTGGATTTGGTGTCAGAAATTCTTGGACTTTGAAGAAAGCGTAAAAAATAAAGCAGAATCTGGATTTTGGGGGTCTATTCCTGTAATTTCAACACTCTGTGACCCTGAGCAGGAGAATCAGAAGTTCCAGCCAAACCTGACAACTCAGCTACTAAACAAGATTCTCACTTCAAATAATAAAGGCTAGAAAGGCATTTCAGAGTGAAGGTCATGGGTTCAATCCCCACAGATGCCAGGTTTTAGAAAAGAAAAAAAAGAAAGGCTGTTCCTGGGTCTGTGCCTGAGACATTGCAGGTTGGCTAATGCTGGGCACTTTACCGCTCAAGATGTATCCTGAGAGTCAGAGGGAACCTAAGAGATTGTTCTGCCTCTTGCCTTCCTTCTTCCGTTACCTGATGCCCTTTGCCCTGTCCAAGCTGAAGGTCAGCGGGTTGGGGAGGCAGGAGACCTGGTTGTTTGACTTTGCTCCACACGGACTCCCCTCACCTCACGCCTCCCGACCCACATCTGGCACCCAGTGTTCGGGGTCTTACTCTCTCTGCCAGCTTTCTCTCTTGTCACACCTCGCTAGGGGACAGCGTCACCTGCGTGCATCCAAGGCCATGTGCAAAGTCTCAGGAGATGCCGAGACCCAGATATCATTAAGCACTAAGCCAGCCACATCCTGAACTTGCACATTAGGACAGGACGTATTTCCCTCTGTGGAAGAAACTCTGAGCGTCCTCAGCCTCTCCAGTGACACACAATTGGCAGCCAACTGCCCTCACTGCAGAGATCACCACTAAGGCCTCCTGCCCGCCTAATGGCTGTGGCTCCTCCGTGTACAGAAGGGTCCCCAGGGGCAGCTGAAAACTCCTCACACCCTGTATGCCCCGCAGGGATGGATGACAGCAGGGAGGGAGGACGGGTCCCCTGTGCTCGCATGTCCTCTGCGGGCCCACAGCCTCACTGTGCCTTGGGCTTGAGTCCTTCTTTACCTTTCTCTGCCCGGCTGTGGCCCCAACCACGCTGTCCCCACTGAACACAGGACAGTCTGAGTGTGTGAGGGACAAGCTTGGAGCCCTGGAAGGGGCAGGGACAGCCGGGCTCTGTCCAACTTCACTCCATCATGAATGTCACCTGGGCCACAAAGAGGATCGTGCTCCTTTTCTGCGGTTCCTCAGGTGGGAGAAACATGGCCCAGGGAAGATTCCCCAGGAAAGCACGTCTAGATTTTGACAGTCAAGTCTGGATTTCTCTGATCTCACCTCTAGGGAGGAGGAGACCCCTGGTCCTCTTCTCTTCCCATCTCCTTTCTAAATGTGACTCTCTGAGCACACATGGGAGCCAGGGATGTACTGAGCACATTCTAGGCATCGCCTCCTTTTTTCACAATAAAACTGAATGGATGAAAACAGTAAGGCCGAAAGTAGTGGGGAGCTTGACAGGGTCCCTAACTAACAGGTGACAAGAAGGCCCAGCGTCCCCTGCGGGCCCCACCTCTGCCACGCTCACTGCCCGGGAGTGACAGGGAGGAAACACCGCGCAGGGGGAGTTGAGCTAAAGCACCCTGAGCACCAACCGCAGCTCACTGCCCAGGGAGGGCTCCTTGCCCTGGAGAGCCAGCGCAGCAGGGCCTGGGTGGCACTGCCCGGGAGCCCCGCGGACTGACCTGGACAGTCCTGCCTCTTCCATGACCGTCTCCCAGGCTTCATCGTCCGTCACCAGACGCTCCAGATCCTCTCTGCTCACTGTGTTCCGGAAACTCTCAACGATGTCCTTGATGAACTCGTCATTCTCTATATAGCGGAGAGAAAAGAGCAGGACAGGGGTCCCGTGTGAACGGGTGGCACGCTCGCCGGTCACGCGTGCATCTTCCTGAGCAGCTGTCACACGGGTGCTGGGGGTAGTGCTGTAGACTGAGCGTGTCCCCACATTCCCAAGTCAGAACCCTCCCCCCGAGTCACTGTATCTGATGGGGGGGGGCCACGAGCAAGCAGTATAATTCACGCTTCATGAAGTCTTTGCTTAAGCCTCCAGCTGTGTCGGGAGCCTCCCATGCCCAAAATGGGCCAAGGAGGAACTATTAGTTTTCTCTTTTTGTGGCATTGAGAGCCCCACACATGTTAAACAAAAGTAGAACATACTGTTCTACTGCTCAGCCACGTACTTGGCTCTTTTTTATTTGATGTTGAGATAGTGTCTTGCTACATTGTCCGGTCTAGCCTTCAACCTGAGATGCTCCTGCGCCAGCTTCCTGAGTAGGGCTCATTGATCGCAGTAGTACTTACAGTAACATAGTGATCTCCTGAGAAGTCAATTGTCTAACACAAATCATTTTCTGCACAGAGCTGCCAAAACGTGATCTCTTCATCTCCCAATTTAAAAAGATGTTTCCATCTACCAAGAATTTATTGTGCGTTAATCTAATCCTGCTCAAAATACTTCTGCCAACTTTGAGCAGCTTCTCCCACCATTCCTGCCCTGCCGGGGGCAGCTGTGGAAATCCTCCTCTGTCAGTGACTCGGGAGGTGTGGGAAGAGACGCAGTGAATCCTGCGGGCGCTGCCAAGCTCCGTCCCACAGAAAAGCCAGCTCGGGAGACATTACTCACCCAACATCGGCACCAGATCCGGCACTGGGCAGCCTCCAGCTCTTCCCTAGTGTCAATGACCGTGAAAGGCAGGAGCTCAAATCTGCTCAGTATGTGGAGGGAAATAAGTCGGGCTAACTAAAGCCACTCATCCAAGAGGACTTTCAGAGCTGTGAGATGGTGGCAGGTAGGACAGTGTTTTGAGGAGTGTTAATGGCACTGGGTCTTTTACTATGATAAAAATGTTGTAAATTTTAATGTGCAAATGTGTATGTCTATTAAATGTCCCCTGTCTGTCTACCTATCTATCCACTTATCATCCAAAAATTCCTGGAACCTAGATATGGTTTTAAATTCAAAATCTGAGCTGTCCTAACAATTTTAAAAATATTTTTAATTATAATTTTTAACTAACTAATAATTACACCTCTGTCTGATGTGATTTTTTTTTTTTTTTTTTTTTTGAGACAGGGTCTCGCTTTGTAGTTCAGGCAGGCCCCGAGCTCACTATGTAGCCCAGGTAAACCTGGAACTCAGCAATCCTCCTGCCTCTGCCTCCCGAGTGCTGGGATGACAGGCGTGAGCCACCACGTCCGGCACTGTGAGGTGTGATACTGATTGCTGGTGGGCATGAGTCACCACAGCCAATATCATATCATCGTGTGTGACCCAGGGACCTTGCGCTTGCTAGGCAGGCGGCAGAACCACTGAGCTAAATCTCTGGCCCTGATGTGATATTTCAAATCAACTGGTTCTTTATCACCACAAATTTTTTTCATTTTCTTGAGGTTGATAAATTAACAGTCATCTTAGGAACTATTTTGATCGCTTCTCAGCCTTTTGGCTAAGATCAAGTGTAAGAACTATTTTGAAACATATAATCCGAAAGAATTTTTCATCCTTTATAAAAGTTTGTACAAATCAAGCACTGTGTATTACTTACCAGTCCCAGTAGTTAACCCCAGTATTATTGGGAGTGAAGCAAATGGACTTTCACATAAAATGAAGAACATGCCGTAAAGGCTGTAAGTGGGCTCAGCTAGAGGAGAGGGCAGGGTTCCCGCCCAGCTGATCACCCCGGCCTGCAGTGGACGGAATGGGGGTAAGGGCCGGGTCCCCGCATAATCCCGGTGTGCTGGGACTCAGTATGAATACATTTCCTGTTATGTAACCGGAGAGAGTCACTGGTCTCTTTTCAGGGAAGAAAGAGAGACCGAAAGAGGAAGAATGACTGGCCAAAACCAGCAATCAGAAAGCTCTGGATTTGAAAACAAGCCAACCACTAACAGCGTTTGAGGTCGGATTCAAGCCCCGTGTTTACAACATCCCCGGCTGGCCGTGGCAGCGCATGCGTACAGACCCAGCACTGGGCGGGTGAGGCAGGAGGATCGCCTCAGCCTACAAGTCGAAGACCAAATTCATTGATGATAGCTCTACCCCAGCATGAAAAAACATCTCCCTCAAAGCTTAAAAATGAAAAGTGATCTCTGCATTCTGTTATTATGCAGCTGTGGGGCTTACAGTCCGCACTGTGGAGGGAGGTTACCATGCGAGAGGGTCTCTGCTAATCACAGAGGCGCTGGAGGGTCCTCTAGCAGGGTGGTACTGGGCAGCTGGACCTTCTGGTGACCCCTTCGATCTCTAGATATCACAGAGGCCTGGCACCCTCAGACACCCAGACCCAGGCTGGCATACTTACTATACAAGGCACAGTTTATGCCAAGCAATGCAACAGCCCCTGCTGTGCCTCAGGATGCCAGGCCCGCTGGGTCTCTGGGCTCCCAGTGCTCCTGTCCCCTGACTACTGACAACACACCTTCCTCTCCGGGGCGGGTGGAGAATTCCATGGCGGACTGCGTTGCGGGGCGCCTGAGTGTGGGGGGAGGAGACGCGACCGAAGAAGGATAGTGCTAAGTGAGGGGAGGGTCGTTTTCCTTGTGGTTTCTGATATTTCTATTCATTGAGATATTTAGAGCCCTTCCCTGGCTGCATCAGTCACACCTGGAAGGCAGGTGCCCACCATCGCAAGGCCAGGCCAAGTGCCCACCAGAGCTTTAGAAGTGTGGGTAGGCCGGGGATCTTACAGGGCACAGGGGAGAGAGACTTGCCAGGTGGCAGCACCGGCCTAAGCCAGGTCTACCCCATAAAACTGATCCTCACAAAGCCGTGGCAGACATTGTTTCACGGGGAGGTGAGGTAAGGGCTCCAGGTCACACATAGAGGAGGTGGCCAGGGTCACACTGGCGTCCAGTGCAGTGACTGTGGGTCACTTTTCCTGCTGAGTCACTCAGAGAAGTTGGGTCTCCACAGGGCAGGAGCAGAGGGAGCAGCCCCCGCATGGGCAGTGCCCAGGGTCAGTCAGGAGCAGGGGCAGGTGACAGGCAAGAGGGTCTCCAGGTCCCTGTCACGTCCTCTCCTTGCCCTTCTGTCTTCCTCTCCCTCTCTCCTTTCCCTTCCTGTCTTCTCAGGTATCTCTTCACAAGACAGCAGGGCAGGGAGGATGTGAACACCTGGACTCTGCCCCTGAAGAGGGGCCCGTGAGGGACAAGCCACAGGCCCCAAGAACAAGACCTAACATATGTTTTGCTCTCGAATCTCCACACTTGTCTCCTTTACAGGCTCACTGGCTTCAGAGGAGACACCTCAGTGCCAGTTCATGAACAGGCCCCGTCAGAGAATAAGAGCAGATGATACCTGAGGAAGGTGCACAGGCCATGGTGATGCCAATATTGTCCCTTAGACGTTTCCTCAAAGCTCTCCAGATGTCCAGGCTGGAGGAGAGAAGGGAAGAAATTAGAGCGTGAAACAGGGACAGCGGGGCAACAGGGGTTAGCAGCCAGGGTCCCGATGTGCTACGTATGTCTTGGGATGCAGGCTGACCCACTGGGTGTCACTGAACAAGTTCTCCATCCAGCAGGCTCTGGGTTGTAATTTAAAGACACGCCATCATCCAGCGGCCTCTGCTCTCACTTCCTTACACGTGATCATAGCTAATGAAAATAGTGACAGTGTCGGATTTCACTCCACACCAGTAACTGCTCCCAGTCTTTATAAAAGGTAACACACTACTATTCCCAGTGTATGTGACCCATGTCGTTGTGTACAGATGAGTAAACTGAGAGACGGATTTTAAGTGACTTGCTCCAGGTCAGGAATCTAGTGGTGCTGAAGGCTGAGTCCCACCTAGGCGCCCACACAGTGCTTCTCCTCACTCTGGATCACAGCAAAGAGCAGTGAGCTCCACAGGAGATCAGAGGCTCGAGTGAATATGTGCAACACAGAACTGGTGACAGAGCTCTTCAGGTGATGACTGAATACAGCACAGTTCAGAGGAGCACAGAGCAGCCCGTGGCTGAGACGAATGGTCTGCAAGGCAGAGCCTGGGCAAGGAGAGATGGAGAGGAAGCTAGGGAGAAACCATCACGCCCTCCCCACACGGTGTGCATGGTGGACTCCACTCTGCAGCAGAGGACAAACACCAGAGAGTGCAGGACTGAACTAAAAGTCCCCAGAGAAGTGTATCTGGTGTTTGGACATTTAGGGAGTCACCATTCACACCCCCTGCAAGGAAGCTAACCCCTGTTAAAATGAATGGATCCTCTGGACTCAGATGAATGAAGAAGCCATCAATAGAAAAGTAGCCAAAAGGACACCTATGTTGGTGACTTTCCTTATTGTTAAACACTACATTTAAAAGATGAAAGATTTATTTCAGTAGAGATTTGTTGAGGTGTGGGCAGAGGGACATCACAAAGGAGATATGTGCATGGCAAGCAGGCAAGAGACAGCAAAGCAGCCAGGAAGCAGCAGCAGCAGCAGCAGCAGCAGCAGCAGCAGCAGCAGCAACAATAACAACAAAAACAACTTCTCTTCTTTCCTTCCATGCACCTCGATTCCAGGCATTTTCTATGAGCTTGGCTAGGGCTGTGCTCTCGCCTGGAATGTCTTCCCCACCCTCCCTCCATACTGAGCCCAGCTCACAGGCTGCCTACTTACTGCCGGCTGCCCTAAGCCCTCCTTGGCTTCTCTGGAAGGTAGAGAACTCTTTGGGACTTGTATTGTCAATTTCTGGTCAGCTTTTCCCCAGGAGACTGCACCCAGCCCAGAAGGGACCCCGTTGTCAACTTTAAGTGACTTAGTACCAATGTGCATAGTCTCTGCCTTAATGTCTCAAACTGACCCAATCTTGGACTGTGACAGCCATGCCCTAGGCAGAGGATTCTTCAGCCACTGAGAATGTCTCTCAGATTCGCCTTTCCTAGCAGCTGAGGAAGGCTATGAATTATTATTCTCTGTCTCCATGGTCAGTTCCTTCTATCAGAGAACTGATAAGAACTTGGCTCAGATGGCATACAATTTACCTGGTTATTTTCCAGAAATTTTGACAGTTCTATAAGACTTCTGCGAATTTCCACTTCTTCACTTATAGCTCTTTCCTTAAGTCTAAATATACTTATATGACAACAAAGATAAAGTGAAAAACACGAGATCCAGATACACTCTGAGAGGCAGGACCTGAGCATGGATTTCTATCTATCTATCTATCTATCTATCTATCTATCTATCTATCTATCTATCTATCTATCTATCATCTATTCACTCATTCATTCATTTTTTTTTTTAGACAGGGTCTCGCTTTGTAGTCCAGGCTGGCTCTGAGCTCACTATGTAGTCCAGGCAAGCCTTGAACTCAGCAATCCTCCTGTCTCTGCCTCCCGAGTGCTGGGATTACAGGCGTGAGCCACCACACCCGGCCATTCATTCATTTTTTGAGACAGGGTCTCACTTCGTAGTTCAGGCTGGCCCTGAGCTCACCATGTAGCCCAGGAAAGTCTCAAATCCACAGCAATCCTCCTGCCTGTGCCTCCCCAGGGCTGGGATTACAGGCATGAGCCACCACACCGAGCACTGTGGAGTGTGGTACTGATTGCTGGTGGGCGTGACTCACCATGGCCGGTACTGTGGTATATGGTTACCAGGATCCAACTCTGGGCTTTGGACTAGCCAGGCAGATGCCGAAACCACTGAGCGAAATCTCTGGCCTGAGCACCAACTTCTAAAGCCCCTTCCCCAGGTGACACCAGGTCCAAATGTCAGGCTCCGCCCCGAACGGACTGTCTCCTGGTTCCTAATGCTGCTAATGACTCTAACTGAAGGAGTTGGTTGCTCCTCTGCAGGCACCATCTGGAAAGGCGAGTTAACTCAAAGAGATACAATTTAAAATGAGGAGACTGCATGAGCACAAAATGACCAGCACCATCCTTTGCTGGTTGATACAGTTCTAGAAGATTCTGGAGTTTTTTAGGAAGATCAACATTTTCCATTTAACTAGGAAAAGTGCCCTAGGTGTGGCCCAGAAACTCAGCCCAGGTCTTATTCTAGTAGTAGAGCAAAAGTATGCAGTGGTGTGAGGATTCTGTATAGAATGGCTTTACTTTAAGCATCGAAAAGGAGGGAAATAACTAACTCTCTAAAGATAGCCAGCAAATAATAGAGTTTATTAACAGAAGGGAGACGTAGTCATCCTTAAATGGATAGAGAGAGAAATTCCTCATTATAAAAGACTGTTGAGGGCCAGGGATTTAGCAAAGTGGTTCTGGCATTTGCCTGGAAAGTGCAAGGTCCCGAGTTCAGTCCCTGGTACCACAATGCGAGGCGTGGTGGCTCATGTCTGTAATCCCAGCATTTGAGAGGCAGAGGCAGGAGGATAGCTGTGAGTCTGAGGTTAGCCTGGGCTACATAGTGTCTCAAAAAACTAAAAAACAAAACAAAACAAAACAAAAACTAAAAAAAAAGACTGAGGCCTAAAGATTGAGGCAGAAGCAAAAGAGAAGAGTTTGGGGAATGTTACCAACTTACCAAGAATTCCTGCTCTGACTTGCAGCTGATTACAGTCCTGCTCTCCTGAACTGTGTGGATCCAGTCCCAGCTGTGGACTAAATAGTGAGCAGAGGCGGGGTCTGGGAAGATCAGGCCAGCACCTGATAGGGAAACTAAATCTTGCACTTTCTGAGCAGCTCATCTTCACTCGTGCCAAGCACACTGCCAGCTGGGCACCACCCTCTCCCCACCCTGCTTGTTTACTCAGTGAGAGGAGCCACGTGCCAGGGCCTTGTAGGCCCAGTGCACCTCAGCTGGGCATTATCTGGAGTCTTCAAAAACCAAGACTGGCTACCAATGAGTGTGGCACCCTCCACACATTACTGTATGTGTCAGTGGGCACAGGGCTGGCACCCTCCACGAGCTCCCTCACCCAGCACACCTGCTCATGCACATCTACCTGCAGCACCAGCGTGGGCCGCATCTTTGTCATTCTGCTCTTGAGGGATGTCATGTCTATATAGCTGCTAAATGTGGGCTTCCACGGGTCCTCCCGCCAGGGGCACCTGCTCACCACCTGGACTTGTCACCCGTGGCTTCTCCTGAGACCCCCCTGGAATTCACCCAGCAGAGTCCACTGCCCTCTCATCCCCTCCTGTGGGGCCTGGAGGCAGGGCTCAGTGCCCTGGTATTGCGTTATCCCCATGGCAAAAAAAAATGCATTCAGTTGGAATGTATGGGACTTCTTTCTGCTTCATCCTGGGCCAGGTCCATGGGGCCTTAGGGACACCTGTCTCCCTCGTATTTGAGAAAAGGTCAGAAGTGAGTCCACAGGGACCACTCAACACACACTGAAAAGCAATCACTTTTCCAGTGACTGAAATTCTATCATCATTCCTTAAAGATCTGAATTTTCCCTATTTCTAAAATATATGAGTAAAACTTTGTGGGATACTTGACCTGATTTTGCAGGGGAGGATGCTGAAGGGAGGAGAGAGAGCGTGGCTGTCACCAGAGGACTCCGGGGAAGAGCCGTGAATCAGACTCTACTGTTACAGAGCCCGGTGAGGATTCTCATCCCACAGGGAAGTGGATGCCTAAGACAGGAGCGCAGGGGCGGAAGGAAGGAAGGCTTCACTCTGTGGCCAGAGAATGGAGAAGCTCCAATTTTTCTTTCAAGTCCATTTAATCACAGCTGGGCATAAGTCATAGATACACGTTACTAATAATGCAGGAAAAGAAGGGTCAATAAAGGGGAAATATTGTGTTTCTTATGAGAATAGCAAATATTCAAGAAACTCAGAATCACCTCTTTTTGCTTCATGTATAATCTACTCTTTCTGGCTATGGCACTTGGTGGGTGCTTGTTCCCTTTGAAGAAGACAGGCTACTCAAGTCAAGGTCAAGTTAACCCCGTAGTTTAATTCTGGACAGGCCTCTTCCCACATGACCCACACGTCTACACACAGAGCTGAGCAGCATCTCACACAGAGTTTAAGGCAGCACAGGAAACAGATCGCACGTGAAGGCAGAGAGGCCACTTGTTCCTACCTGATCCAGTCACTTATGGGACATGTAGGGGCCCAAAGGAAGAGTCAGTGTTTTCAGCAGAAACAGCACTAGAGTCCCTGAAATGTAGCTCAGGAAGCTGTTATCATCACGGCCCACGGGGCACAGGCCTTATCTGTAGCGAAACTTGGAGACTTTATCACGCACCACCCAGCGCACAGCCTTCAGTATTGACGATGTTAAGTCCAGTAGGCAAGAGAGGCGAGATTTATACAGTCATTTCCTCAGTAGAGCTCTGACACTTGTGCCCACTCTTCCTCGCTGGAGCTTATTATTGGTGACTTTCTGTAACCTTCCTTCCTCTCATCCATCCATATTCCCCCAGGATGCCCCTCACTGGGAAGCCCCACGAATCCCAGGTGAAATGGAGAGCTGGTTACGTATCTGTGGAGACAGGATTCTGGTGCCACGTGGATCCTCAGGTTGTGTTGGGCAAAGGACCAGAACATGTGGAGACTGAACACAGTCCTAGGGCGGAGCGTCCGGATTCACCGTGAGGTGGAAGCAGGACACCTCAAATGAATAGACATTTCTCAAAAGAAAAATAAGAAAAACCAAATAGGGCCGGAGGGTTAGCTCAGTGGTTCCGGCACCTGCCTCGCAAGTGCAAGGTCCTGAGTTCGATCTCCAGTAACTACACACAATGCTAGGCATGGAGACTCACTCCCACCAACAATCAATACCACATACCACAGTGCCAGGCATGGTGGCTCACGCCTGTCATCCCAGCACTTGGGAGGCAGAGGCAGGAGGACTGCTGAGTTCAAGGCTTGCCTGGGCTCCAGAGTGAGCTCAGAGCCAGCCTGAACTACAAAGCGAGACCCTGTCTAAAATAAATAAATAAATAAACATTTGAAAAACTGTTTGACATCACTGATCCTTCAAGACCTGCAAATGAAAACAATCCTGAGATTTCCTCTCAGTAGAGAAAGAGCGGCTGCTATAAGGAAACAACAACAACAAAATGCTGGCGAGGTTGAGGAAAAAGGAACCTTCTCCACTGCTGGTGGGAGCGCAGACTGGGACAACCACTGCGGAGATCAGTGCGGAGATGCCTCAGAAAAGTAGGAACGGGAGCCCCACGTGACCCAGCCATTCCCCTGCTGGGCATCTTCCCAAAAGATATAAAACCATCACGTCACAGAGATATACGTCCACCCATGTTTACGGCAGCCCAGTTTGTAATAGATAAACCTTAGAAATGGCCCAAATTCCCATCAACTGGTGACTTCAAAAAAATATGTAGGTTTTTTTAAAAAAATAAACTAAAAGGTACTAGTACTCACCCATAACGATACCCTAGAGATATTTATAGCTAACTGGATGCACATTGAAGCTGTACACATACATGAAATAAATAGGACAATCATGTGCATACCAAATTGTTTTTGTGGTGTGAGAAATTGAAAGAGTAAATGAGGACCAAAATGTATAGTAATACTGTGAAATAAGAAGAAAATGTGTAAAGGGAAGGCAAACCAGGGAGATCAGCCAAGGGAAAGGGAAATGAAAAATGGGAGCAATGCTTTTGTGAATAGGAAAAGATAGGTTGAAAGGAGTGAAGGGAAATTGGAAAATATCAACCATCAAGATATATTATGTACAGATACAAATTCTCAATAATGAATGTCATCATATTATGTACTTAAAATGTATCAATAAGCTTAAGGAATTAAAATAAAAGGAGACTCAATGTGTCAGTGTAGTGA
>PVIC010046814.1:0-14099 GCA_004025085.1 Thryonomys swinderianus
AAGCGTAAGGACCTGAGTTCGATCCCCGGTTACCACATATAATGCTGGGCGTGGTGGCTCACGCCTGTAATCCCAGCACTCGGGAGGCAGAGACAGGAGGATTGCTGAGTTCGCGGCGGCTTGCCTGGGCACCATAGTGAGCTCAGGGCCAGCCTGAACTACAAAGCAAGACCCTGTCTCCAAAAAGCAAAAAAAAAGAATCCATTTTAGAATCTTGACAATTTGAGAATATTTACCTGCATGCACAAATTCTTTTTGAAACTGTCTAAAGACATCAATACAGAATAATCTCTTACTTGAAAATAAATGCTGACACACTAGGTTAGGATGCTATCCAAGCATTTTATTCCAAGTATTTCACACTAACTGATTCTCAAGGAAATTGCTCAACTTCTCAGTTCTCTGGCATTGCTACAGAATCAAGTTAAGAACACTGCTTGCATTTAATACTTTCACTCCCTAGAGATTTCTCAGTATTATTTTCGCCTTGACGCTGCTTACTCTTGTTAGTATTATTTTAAAAATCAGTGTGATTTCAGGGCCTGTGAGTACTGCTAGGGTTTGCTCATAGTTTGCACCTATGAAAATCAAAGAAGGAGGGAGTATAAGAGTCACAAAAACCTCCCACAAATTGTCACGATTCTCTTCATGAGTCCTCTAAGTGTTGCTGCAGGGCACACAGATGATACACTACACTTCACATGACTTTGCCTTATGTACCACATTAGATAAGACTGGCAATCTTAGTTTTCATCTTATCTGTAGAAGAATCCATGAGAATTAGTCATTTTCAATAACAGTCTTCATTTAATTTAAAATGGTATAGTTACATCTTTTATGTTTGTACCCAGTCATGTGACCTCAGAGAAAAGTGATGGAATGAAGGATTCATCAAATAGGACATGATTTATAGCAGTTACTTTGAACTATTTCTTAAGCATTTCAGTTATTTAAAAGAAGAAAGTAAAAGAAACAAACATAAGGGAAGCCATTAGCTTAAGGACAAATGACATAGTCTTTGAGTACGAGTTCTAGAACTGCAGAGATTTCATCAGGGCTTGATTTTAACCCAAGACAAAAACATTATTCTTAGCATTTATAGTTCTAGTTCCTTTGCCTACTTTTGAGGACTGGTGCTCGCTTCGGCAGCACATATACTACTTTTGAGGACTGTCCTCCAAATGTTTCTGTACTGAGATGACAGAACCTGCGTATAGCCAAGAGGAAAGATCCCAGTCTGTCAAAGACTAAAAACCTAAGAACCCAAGTGACTCCTTCAATATGAGAGGTATCACCTTTGGTAAAAACAAATAGAGAAATTTCGAGGATTTTTTTTTTTCCTGGTTCCTGATTGGGAACATTTTCCTAAATTGGCAAAGGTAATACATTTCACTTTCACTTCCCCTTTTTCCATTTTATTAGAACATGAGAAGACACTGCTGAGAGAACAGCTGTGATGGAGTGTCTGGTTAATGAAGCTAACACATTTCTTAAATATTTATTCTCAAGTACAAGGTATTTGGATTGCAGATGTGTGGAAATGTTATTTTTAACTTAACAACTCTTTCACAAGGCAACGGCATATTAGAATGCTAATCCAAGCCACTGCTGCCCTTGACAGCCTACATCCTGGGTGTCCTAGCTGTGCAATAAAAACAACCTTAGTCTTGCTCCCGGAGGAACCTTTGCCTTCCTGCTCCAACCATTTTAGAAACGTGTGCTAGGCCTAGCAAGAAGCAAAGGGACAAGAGAAAAGTCCTTAAATGTCCCTGTGGGTTCTAGCCCTGCATTCCTTTCTCATGCCTGGCGGGGAAAATGTTCTTCCCTCTAGATCAAAAGTAGCATCCACATTCTTACCCTCAGAGTGAATGAATACCTTCACTGAACTATGCACGGCTAATCAGTAATGCGATGTAGAACACAGACTTCCAGGGAATGCCTGAGATCCGGTGAGGCAGCATAGTCCTGGAAGGAAAAAGGCTAAGGGAGGATAAGTAGGGTCCAGGCTAACATCATCCCAAGGCTATGGCTTCAGATTTTAGGTAGCACATCTTTTGGAGCTCACCTTTTTAGTCTATACATAAGAAGCGACGTCCTATATCACAGAGACATACACAGGGGACCTATACGTAAGTACAAACTAAATCACCAGCTCCAGTGAAAAGAACATTGAGCTAGATTACAGTTGGCTTTTGTGTTGAGGGAGATGTGAATGCAGAATGGCAATCTCTTTGTCAAGAGGAAAAGAAAAAGATTCAGAGATCTCAGTGGAAGTTTGAGATAATCACAATTCATTTAGTCCCTCTGTATCTAATAAAGGCAAAGCAGGAGTAGAGGAACATGTAGCAAAGATTTAGAAACAGAAGCAGATTGATTATAGTCTGTATCTTCTCTTTATAGGTTTCTAGAGCAGAGTTATTTTCCCTGACAACAGATAAATGTTTTACAGTGGTGCCCTTTTACCCATAGATCAGTTAGCTAAAAGCATTAAGTATTCCACGTTTGGAGTCAGGTCAAACTTGAACAAAAACCTTAAAAGTTTCTGTAAATTTCTCCAGAAAAGTTGGATTTCACTAACAACATTAAAACAGTAATTACTTTATATACTGTTGAACTTGTTCCATATCATTTTGTGTCAGACAAACTGCTGGCTCTTGGTCTGTACTGTAACAACTCCCAACTTCCCAATTTAATCTGCCACAATCATAAGGAGCTAGTCTGTGCACAGCGACCCCTGATCCCAACACATTCTCTGCATTTTGCAGAGCAATACCAGCAGAACTGAAGCAGCTGTTTAACTAATCCTTTATTTATGACAAACACCCACAGCTTAGGAATGACGTTAAATTACAATTGTGCCCAGGTTTTTTGCTTATAGGATTAGTGCTGTACCCAGACCTATTTTCAAGTGGTAAAGATACCTTTATCCCACCTGAAAGCACACTGATTTTACAGAACAGAGAGAAAGCCCAGTGCCTTGTGAACACTTCCATGTGTGTATAAAGTACAACAAATTCGCATGCCCACTTAACCAGTGGCTTTTTTCTTTTAAATCACAACTATGTGTGTACAGTTCAGAGTGAGCTGTTATTCTTAAATGAAAGACGTTAGGCAGCATGTGAAAGTTTCACATTAAGCAACAAAAGAGTTTTGAGGAATGTCTTCAAATTCCAATCACAGTTTCAAAGTTCAAGAATTGTGCACTGCTTACCTTACAATTTCACGTCCCAGGAGATCTTTCAGTTTCCAGCAGGACATCAAAGGTGCAGGATTTATTTCCTTGCATAAATCCTCATCTGTCACAGCACCCAGCTTTCCGGAGAGGAACCAGCCCCGTCCTCCTGAACACCAATAAGAAAGCAAGAGAGCACATGTGGGCAGTGGCTTCTCTGAAAGCCTGTCACAGTCTGCACATGCTCTCTCGCAGGAAGGTGCCAAATTAACCTTGGCATGAGGCTCACAAAGCACCTCATTGTAAGGTTCTGGGTATCTCTTGGAGAAGGGAAAGGTCACAAGAAGCTCGAGCCAAGCTAGAGTCTTCATGCTTTTGTTGAAATGTGCCTCTCATTCTTTGAAAAGAAAGAGGAAATATTGCCTGCTAATTAGCTTCCTGGGAAACAAGTGGGACTGTTAAGAGTCCATCAATACATTGAGATAAGAGAGAAGCTAACTCTTTGGAATTTCAAATTGTTCCTGACTGGTGGGAAGGAATGCTGTAGTTACAGTCTCATATCTGTTTACCAAATGGTTACTAATGGTCTAGTTACAGGTCCATCTTTCTATTTATTTACTAATTCATTCAGTCTTAGAAAAATGTAAAACTGGGTAAGAGCTGACCAGGCATTATATGTCCTATGGAAGAAAGTTCATACTATAAGTATGTGATAATGTTTGTTAATTATGTCCTATTAGGACCAAAGGTAAAATTCAAATCAACTGTATTTGGGCTGGAAACAGATTCTCTCCAGCCAGGTACCAAGAAGTCATTGTGGGCTGGAGGGTTAGCTCAGTGGTTCTGGCGCCTGCCTCGCAAGCGCAAGGTCCTGAGTTCAATCCCTGGTAACCACATACAAGGCTGGGCGTGGAGACTCACGCCCACCAGCAATCAATACCACATACCACAGTGCCAGGCATGGTGGCTCACGCCTGTAATCCCAGCACTCAGGAGGCAGAGACAGGAGGATTGCTGAGTTCGAGGCTTGCCTGGGCTACATAGTGAGCTGAGAGCCAGCCTGAACTACAAAGCAAGACCCTGTCTCCAAAAAAAAAAAAAAAGAAGTCATTGTGAGAGGGCAGGGCATACCTTCTTGTGGGACGTAAACCTACTATGACCAGGAACATACTTGTGGCATTTTTATCTGCTTTTTAAAGTCCACCTTCTACATTTGCAAAGAATCTGTCAAGAAGGAAGACTCTACAAGAAAAGCAATGCTGAGTGAAAAAAAAAAGAGCCAAGTCAAAATAATTAAAGCTTTTCAAGATCAAACTCTTAAGCCTAAAGCCATTATTAACCTTTGCAAGTAGTTTGTTGTTCTGTCTTTTATCCTCCAGGCCAGTTTGGCAGCTTGATGTGTCTGTCATGGTGACCAGTTAGTCATGAATGGAAGGGAAGACAACAGCACATGCAAGTCGAAAGCAAAAGAGACCCATGTTCAAGACCTGGCTCTGAATATAGCCAAAATCAACTTTAAAGCCAGAAAAGTCCTTAGGCCTCTCTTGATCTTGGATTCTTTTTCTGTAGCATGGGGGAGTAGGACTTTTTGACACTGGGGCTAGAAGACCTTGGCTCTCATCCTGCTAGAACAAATAATTTAGAGCAATTAATCTGTGGAACAAATTGTCTTTCACCATACTACGTAGTCAAGGTAGGACTAGAGAAGAGGACTGAAAAAGAGGCTGCCTAACACTTTTGTGATTGAGAATCTTTACGCTTGAATTTTGTATTTGTGGTTTCATCATTAATGACCTCCAGTGACTGACCTTTCTTGAACAGCAGTTGTGATCTATGCCATCTTTAGCATTTTAAAAGCCCAATGAATGAAACAGCAAGAGAACTTGCTCTGGAGACAAAAGAAAATATCATTCCCACAATTAAAAAAAAAAAAGCAGTCAGAGGCAGTATTCTTACTTTATCTCAACAATGAAATAGCAAAGTGGAAAAGAAGTCACAGCAAGGTTTACGATAAGTAGCTACCCTCAAGAGTAAGGAGAGTGAAGGTTTATTGACTTATACAAAAAAGGGATGTCAGAGAGGGTGCAGATGTATACAAAACAAATACTTCTAAATGAATGTCTTCTACATCAAAATGCAGAACTAAACTTAGGAAAACTCCATCTTTATGGTCTGAACAGTCTGATGAGTGCAGGCCCTGTGTAGATCTGTCTTGGACAGAATCTTATTTTGTGGTGATATAGGGGATCATCTTAGGTGAGTGAAAAGGATATTGACTCAGCAAGGCCCCAAGCCACAGTCCTTCAAATAATGTTCAGGAAAGATTAGCCCTAGTGGGGGGCTGGGGATTTAGCTCAGTGGTTCTGGCACCTGTCTAGCAAAGGGCAAGGTCCCAAGTTCGATCCCCACTAACCACATACAATACAGGCGTGATGACTCACACACACACCAGCAATCAGTACCACATACCACAATGACAGCCATAGTGGCTCACACCTCTAATCCCAGCACTCACAAGGCAGAGGCAGGAGGATTGCTGAGGTTGAGGCTTACCTAGACTATATAGTGAGTTCAGGGCCAGCCTGAACTACAAGTAAGACCCTGTCTCAAAAAAAAAAGATTGGCCTTAGTGCGCCGGGAATGTAGTTTAATGGTGTTGCTGCCTGACTTGCAAGCACAAGGTTATAAGTTTGACCCCTGGTACCAAACACACACACACACACACACACACACACACACACACACACACAGATTGGCCCCAGCTGATGATCCTGGAAGAGACTGGACCCCAAGTTTGAGATATTAGGCAAGGCCTTCAGTCTTTCATAACTCAAGCTCCAACTGAAACTATTTCAGTTAAGGTTAAGGAAATTTCCCTTAACCTCTTACCCTGCCTATATTGTAGAATTTTTTGTTTTGCTCTATCTTAACAGAGCACTTAAACTGAATTTTTGTCTACTTGTCTGTCTACCTCACTAAACTATAAATTGATTGAAATAGGAATCTTCCCTCTCCCTCTTCCCAACTTTTGTCCTTCCTCCTCTGTTCTGTATTTCTAGAATCCAACACTACATTTTTGACACATGTGAGGAACTTAGTACGCACTAGTCAAACAAATTAGGTAAACAGGTAGAAAGCTAATAACTAGGAAAAGTTGCATATGTATTATAGAGTAAAATCAATGTGCTAATAAGGCATGTCCTTGGAAATAATTAGATTTAGATATATTGCTTTTTTCCTTTGAGGACTGAACTTTTTCTAAGGGGGGGTTAATAATTTTTTCAATTTCATGCTACCGTGGAATTTTAGTTTGTATATTACTTATGATAACCCTATTCATTGCAATATTTACTTGACTTTGTATAATCTGAGGTTTGAAGCATTCTTATTTTGATCAACAATTTGTGTATAACTAAGAGCTGAGGGTTAACCTAGATTGAGCACCTTCAAGTCTCATGTTATCCTTGCAAAGGGAACAGAAGGAATGAGGATAATGCAGATAGGTTTGAATAATTACGTGGTAACAGGAACAGCAGTAACACCAATGTAGGGGCCAAAAGCGGGTGGGTAGAAGTAATTCCTTACAGATTGCTTTGGAACTAACTGAAGAAAACTACCACTACAAATTAAAAGCAATCACTATTTTAAGAAAGTAAGTTTATTTCAACACCAAGATTCTCTAACTATTTGAAAACTAACAAATACCGAGACATGAGGGAAAGTAATATAGGTGATTATTTCTGGTATTCATTGCTGTGTAGCAAACTACCCCATGAAACAGGGCTTAAAATACCTGTCTCATTATGTAAGGCCATTGCAAACCCTTCCCACTGCCTGTGCTATAGAATGCCTTACACTGCATTCACTAAATGGAAGCTTCCAGAAACCTCCCCAGAGTCTAGTGTACATGTGTGACTCTGTGCCTCACACTGCCAAGTGCAGCCCCGTGACGACAACTGGTGCCCAAACGTGGGGCCCTCGAATAATCCTTCAACTCTCTTCTCAGGAGAGTGCCCCCACTTTCTTAGGAATTCCTCCTTCCCGCAGCCCAGCAGGCCGCTTCCCGCTTCTTTTGCTTCTCTGGTGAGTGCCCCACCTTTGTGGGGAATCCCTTCCTACAGCTCAGCAGGCTGCTTCCTTCACCTCCCCAGGGACTTCCCCGAGCTTCCGAGGGGAATCCTTCCCTGCAGCCCAGCAGGCCGCTTCCCGCCCTGCGGTTCAGCAGACTGCTTCTTTAACGTGTTGAACCCCCTTCCACCGACCTCACCTTTCCGAGTATGGGAAATGTCCTTTACTCCTCTGCGCAATCCCAAGATGGAGCCTGTACCCTTTCTCTCCAGCAACTCACCGGCACCGCCCCCTATGGATCACTGGCCCCTCCTTCTGCTCCACCCCTTAAACGGCCCCACCTGTGCGCTGTTTCTGACCCTCATCCCCAACCACCAGAGGCAATGGCAAAGGCGTTGTCCAGCGCTGTGGGGCTGTGGCTCCTGCTGCTGCTGCCACTGCTCAGCAAAGACCCCCTGGGCCTCTATTTCCCAAGGGAGCCTACGGGGAGCAGGGGTACTTGGACCAGCCAGCTGGGACCCCATTGCTGTATGTGCACATCCTGTGAGACACGCCCAGAGAGGTGCCCAGCTTCCACCTGGGCCAGCACCTCCAGGGCGTCGATCACAAGCCACTTCATGAGAATGACTGGATCCATGTGGAGGACACTGGCCTCCTCTACCTCAACCCAAGCCTGGACCGCGACTCCTGGGAGCAGCTCAGCCTGTGGAATGGTGGCTCGCTACAAAAGATGTCAAGGTTCAGGCGTGGTGGCTCACGCCTGTAATCCCAGCACTCGGGAGGCAGAGACAGGAGGATTGCTGAGTTCCAGGCTTGCCTGGGCTACATAGTGAGCTCAGGGCCAGCCTGAACTACAAAGCAAGACCCTGTCTCAAAAAAAAAAAAAAAAAAAAAAATGATGTCAAGCCTTACACTGCCACCTGATCTGCCAATCGGCCAAATGAGGCTTTCGATTCAGGAACTGCCCAAAAAATGTCAGCGATGCCCATCACCACGATGCCCCAGTAAGACCACCTGGAGAGATATAAAGGACCTCCATGACCAAGCTCGTGTTTTTGCCCCTTGAGGCACCCCCCACCCCATACCAGGGCCTATGCTGGTGGTCCTCCTGTGTGCTGCGCTCACCGCTAACACCCAGGCCATGGTCACGAAACGTGATTTAGGGGTCTCAGCCATCATCACCATCATTGTGTCTATAGGTACCACCATCTCCCCAGCCACCATTGCTGCAATCACCTTGCACAACCAGATCGCCACTGCTGCTGCTGCTAATCAACTCACTCAAACTACTACACATGCCCTTGGACAAATTTTGGCTCTCTTCCATGATATCGGTGCTGCCACTGTCGACCTACAGTCCCAAATGGGCTTAGTCCTTCAATGTGGTTACCTTTAATAATGTCTGGGGCTCCATTTGGGAGCAGTTCACAATAGGCTGGTCCAAGTTAAGTTCATGGACTTGCAGACCCAAACCAATAAAAATGTCATATTGTTGCCAGAGGCTATCGAGTCTAAACAGAGGGAGAATACAGGGATAAACCTGGAGAGCCTCATAGATGCATGGGAAATCTGAGGAGGAAAGGGAAGGGCCAGAGAGGACAATGTAGTGGGCTCCAGTTGGAAAAGTGTGTGTGATTGGGGATCCCAAGCAGGGACCAGCATTAAAGAGGAATTGAGTGGCACACCCTTCATTCTTCTGTGGGCCCCCAGCAGCATAGAACTAAGGATAATAGCAACTTTTCCCAACATGAAACATAAAAAGTCTGTTGACATATCCTATTAACGACTCTCCTCATTAAAGGCTGAGATCTTTTCTGTCAGGAGAGTCCAAATTCATTAGCAGCTAAGAGAAATCTAATTGTTTTTAAGAAATTTAATCTTCCCTCTTAAATCTTAAGACATGCCAGACACAGAAGAACCGATTTTGTCACCTCTTTGTTTCTTCCTTCCTGTCCACAGCTTCTTCATCCACAGGGTCAGCCAACCACAAATACAATATATTTGGAAAAAAAATTTGTGTCTGTACTGAGCACATGCGGATACTGTATTCTTGTGCCTACTTCTCAATCAACACAAGATAGCAACTATTTCCATACCATTTACTTTGTATTAGGTGCTATAAACAATCTAGACATTTAATTATTCAAGTTAAGTATTCAGGAAAACATTTGTTGCTTTGTGCAAATATTACACCATAGTACATATAGGAGTTTAGTGTCTGTGGGATTTTAGGATCTGTCACCAACCCTCTTGGATACTAAGGGTGAGTGTACTATTAAGCATTGTGTCGTGACATGATTCCTTCTGTGATCAGAAGGGAAGTAAAGGATTGGCCATCAGCTAAAAATGGCTGGGACATTCTAAAGCCCATACTGGCCAGTTGCAAGAAGAATGGAGCTGGCAGCGTGGCTCTAAGAGTTCACCAGGTAAAGGACTTGAGGTAAGATTGCTCAGCCTAAGTACCGTTCCACATGTTAGATGGGGGTGGGACAAGACTTTGAAACAAAATTTATTATAAAATGAAAATGATTCAGACTTACCCTTTGCTTTTGTTCCTTCCTTTTAGATCCTACCAAGTGACTTCAAACACACTCCTTCACAGCCGATGCCCTGGCCAGGCAGTGGTTTCCCACCTTTCCACTGGGGCTTTCCTTGCTCTCGGAGGCTTTCTTGTCTTCCTGAATGCCTTTCACAAGAAAACTGACTTCTATCTGTGAGCTTCCAGGGTAAAGAAAGTGTTTGGGTTTCTTCGTAGGAAATAAACTACAGTGAGCTCTGATGTTTGTTGCTTCACTGATCTGTTGGAGACTTCTCTGAAATACTTCAGGAATCTAGTCTCAGAGGTAAAGTTGAAGGGTGCTGTAGAGTTGGGTAGAGGGGAATTTTTCATGATGTGGGAAAGCCTTCCTGACTCTATGGATCGAATGCCCTCATCAGCCAAACAAGATAACAGCATCAAAGACATGGGGATCTTTGTGATGACTTCAAATACCAATGCAAATCAAGAGTCTAGCAGTGTTTTTCAAAGATCATAAAATAAATCACAGCAACTTTAAATTACTATTTTCTGCTTTAATCCAGTTTTCACTTCTCTCACCTTCTTTCTCAGTTTTCCTTTTCTTGATCTCTTCTTTCCTGAGACCAAAGGACAGATTTCTCACTGTTCTTTCCTGAAGCAAATAAACTAAACCTGGAAGTAGAGCGTCCCACAGGTGAGTGCCACAATGGAGCTTCTCGCAGCCCTTTTCATGAGCTCTATGCAGCGATTTCCCCTCTAAACTCAGTTCCCACAGAGTCAGCTGGAGACACTTAAGATATTCGTGTGTCCCCTGGATATAGGTCTGCAGGCAGCAGCTGATTGGTGTTCCACTTCCGCGATTACCGCCCCTCTGTTCAGCCGATTCTACTAGCCCTTTCCTGACCGACAAATTCAGAGGAGCTTGTGAGCTTGGTGGTCTTCCTTCAGGGTTCACCTTCTAGTTCTCATGGAGGAGGTGGCAGTGGGCTGCCATGCAGTCTTCCTCCCTGTGGCCAGCTACTAACAAAGAAGGAAGACACAGGTGGTAAACTTGTTTCTCTCCTTCTTTACTGCTGACCCAGACCCAGTAGACTCCCACATTAGGAAATACCAGCTCCCAGGTGTATAACTATGAAAATTCACTGCAAGTCTTTTACCAATTAGGTCTCTTCTACAGTGACTTTAAAACTTCAGTTCTTTTTCTATCACAGGAAGTGGTGATTAGGAACGTATGTTTGAAAATTCAATTCTTCTGTTGGGATAGTCACTGCCCCACCTAACATTTTCTGAAATCCTGTGTTCTGATCCTTGATTATAGTTCTCCCATTCAACATTGTAGTTGAGTCAGTTAAAAGCGTTTATTTTTTTTTTTTACAGAGCATTATATGTTCCACTTGTTCTAGAGAGTTTTCCCTCCTAAGTTTCATCTCGTTACCCATCTTGTGAAACTGTATTTGCTCTTCTGTGTTTTGAGGCTCCATTGTAACCAGAGTGCTCCTTGCTTTCATTTACCTTTGCCTGGTCTAGGAACAAGATTTTTGTTCCCATCTATCACCCACCCTGTGTCAGCGGGGGTGGCACCTCCTAGCCATCCACCTATGTAATGTCAGCACAGGGTATTTGAAGAAAAGCCTCTATTGCTCAGGAAAGCAACCCTTCTGTCCTATTTACATCAGCTTCTGGCTTATTTCCATTCCAAAGAGAAAGGAAAGAAAACCTTACAATGATAGAAGTAAAGTTTTGGAATCACTGGAATGTTGAAGCCCTTTGTGATCCTGATTATATGATCTGGCTTCTGTTTCTAGATGATGGGAGACTTTAGAATACTATCCTTAAAAGGAGTATCTCAGCAGTATGAGTCCTTATGTTGTAGACGTTTTCTATACGTGCTGTGATAACCCTCTTTACCTAACCTTGGCTCATTCATCAGGTCAGGGCTAAATATAAATTCTAACAACTTTTCTGAGCCCCCATCTAAATTAATATTAATTATATATACAACACACTCTTCATGCCTTTATAGTGATTCATAAGAACAAAGTAAAATAATTATTTGGGAATTGTTTGCTTAGTGCCCTTTTTTTTTTTTTTTTTTTTTTTCAGAAAAACTAGAGTCGTGTCTCTCACATGCCTGAGTGTCTCCTGGTGCCTACTAGAGACCAGCATTTATTGGGTGCTATAAAAGTTCTTTTTCAAAAGAGCACTAATATCAATACATGCAAGAGAAAGAAACTGGCTACTTACCTATGTCTTCAGCAGGGCCTTACCTTAGGATATTTGGATTCTATTCTTTTCTCCCCAACCTGAGGAAGGTACCTGATCCCAATTAAGTACATAATTGAAGGCTCTATTTTATTCATCTCACAGACTGCACTGTCCTGTGAGTGCACTCTCCTGAGGCTAAGGAGCTAGTAGGCAAGGATGCCTCTGCTGTGGTCCACAGCCCACCGTGAAAAGAAGCCTATTGCAACTAGCACTATCATGGTCCAAGGGATCCAGGGATTATAGCAAGAAGTTGCCATCTCAGATCATTTTACTGGCTCAATTCTAGCTTGTACAAATCTACTTTTTTTTTTTTTTTTGCTTTTTGAGACAGGGTCTCGCTTTGTAGTTCAGGCTGGCCCTGAGCTCACTATGGTGCCCAGGCAAGCTGCCGTGAACTCAGCAATCCTCCTGTCTCTGCCTCCCGAGTGCTGGGATTACAGGCGTGAGCCACCGCATCCGGCATTGTGGTATGCGGTGTTGATTGTTGGTGGGCGTGTCTCCACGCCCAGCATTATATGTGGTTACTGGGGATCGAACTCAGGTCCTTGCGCTTGCGAGGCAGGTGCCGGAACCACTGAGCTAACCCTCCGGCCCATGAACTACTTTCTTATAGGTATAATCTGTCTTTTCAGGCAAGCTGAAAAACAAATCTATTTTATTATAGGATACAGGTAAAATAGGAAGACATAGAGTAACAGAAAGGACATGGAAGTCCATCTAAACAGTCCCAGTATAAGAATGTACCTTCTGTGTACTTATCCAAGCACATATTTCCCATCTGTTCCACATAGAAATGGTTTGGTTTGGATATGGTATTTTGAAAGTTTGTGAAATGTGGTATTCTGAAAGTTGAAAATGTGGTGCTCAGTATGACACTGGAACCTTCACAAGGCAGATCTTAGTAAGCAATCACTGGGGTACTGTCCTCAGAAGAGATATAGTTCTTGTGAGACCAGGTTAGTTTTCTACAGAAATGTTATGAAAGAATGAGTCTGGTTCCCCTCAGTCTCTGGTTTTCTGCTACAATGTGTGGTCTCTTCTTCACATGCTCCAACCATCGTGACACCCTCTGCCATGCTGTCCATACCAGAGGCCAAACTGACAGGTCTGTCCTATCTTGGGCCTTCAATTTCCAGGCATGTGAGGATAAATGAAGTTCTTTTCTTTGTATATTACCCAGCCTAAAGTATTTTGTTTCAGCAATGGAAAACAGATTAATACAATATATATTTTATATATGTAAGATTAACAAGGGCTGAAGGGAGAGCATGGACAGGAGAGAAATATTGTTCTGGGCAAGAACGCTCCTTCTTCTCTAGGAAACATCTGCCTTCCTAATATCTGGGGCTTTTCTATTTCTGTGTCTTACATACACTGAAATGGACAGGTTGAAAACATCACAAATACCATGTAGCAAACCTTGCAGCAAAAATTACCCTTTAAGGGCTGGAGGGTTAGCTCAGTGGTTCTGGCACCTGCCTTGCAAGCGCAAGGTCCTGAGTTCGATCCCCAGTTACTACATACAATGTTGGGTGTGGAGACTCACGCCCACCAGCAATTAATACCGCATATCACAGTGCCAGGCATGGTGGCTCATGCCTGTAATCCCAGCACTCAGGAGGCAGAGACAGGAGGATTGCTGAGTTCAAGGCTTGCCTGGACTACATAGTGAGCTCAGAGCCAGCCTGAACTACAAAGCGAGACGCTGTCTCAAAAAAAAAAAAAAAAAAATTACTCTTTAAGTTAAAGAGCTTCACCTGGACATCAGAAGCTGTTCAATCCCTTGCAGCTGCCTGCATGTGATGGTGTGTTCTATTCTGCCTGACCCTATGAATGATAAAATATATCACCCGCATTCAGCTCTAGCTTTTGCCAAGGAAGTGTAATTTATATTTTCTCCTTACTTCTCATAAATAACTCCACAAAGCTCCCCCCACAACAAAGATTTTTTTTTTTTTTTTTTTTTTTTTGCTTTTTGGAGACAGGGTCTTGCTTTGTAGTTCAGGCTGGCCCTGAGCTCACTATGGTGCCCAGGCAAGCCGCCGCGAACTCAGCAATCCTCCCGTCTCTGCCTCC
>PVIC010046815.1:0-13787 GCA_004025085.1 Thryonomys swinderianus
GCTCATACCATAACTTTCTCTCTGCTTCTTTAGCATTTTTTATAAATGTCAGCATTTAGAAGGTGCTCAATAAAATGCTTGGTGAATGAATGAATCAAAAGACTTCAGTGTCACAAAAACATTTCAAAAGTTTAATATCAAATTTTAGTCAATTTCTCTTAAATAAATTACTACACTAGCAAGTAAACAATAGTTAATGGCTTGTATTTTATTGGTGAAATTAATGTTTTCAAACATTATTTATAATTTACCAACTTTTTTTTTTTTTTCTGAAACAGACTCTTTGTAGTTCAGGCTGGCCCTGAGCTCACTATGCAGCCCAGGCAAGTCTCGAACTCAGCAATCGCCCTGCCTCTGCCTCCCAAGTGCTGGGATAACAGGCATGAGCTACCACTCCTGGCACTGGCATTGTTGTATGTGGTTACTGGGGATTGAAGGAGGGACCTTGAACTTGTTAGGCAGGCACTGGAACCACTGAGCAAAATCTCTGGCCCTACCAACTTCTTAACATATTAAGAAGCTGATACACAAGGACAAAGTAGGAATTATCAGGATATTATTCCTGCGTATACTTCTGGGGCGCACCCAGAAACAGTGGAAACATCCACATAAATGAACAGTAATAATCTTCATTTCCATGTGGTTAGTTAAGCATGCACCTGTAGCTTATCCCTGTGTCCACCAGATGGCAACCACGAATCAAGTGGAATGTCTAACTTCTTTCTTTGATAGTCAAGTCTGGAAACAATAAATGTGGTAAACGATGGCTATCCTCTGGTATGCTAGACCAGCATCTGTTGAAATCCACAACTATGAAAAGTAGAGGGCTGACTGAGTTGTGCTACACAGCAAGCCTTACAACTCATTTTTTAAAACATTTATTGTTTGTGATACTACAGACATTATGCAGAATATAAACAGCTTCTGTGACTCAAAGCAGAGAGATTGAAAACAGAAAACTATAAAACAGTATAATAAATTCTCTAACTGAGAATCTTTGGAAACACCATGTCAGAAAGGATATGTGACCCAAATTTGAGGGATGGAAGAAGCTTGCTGAGCAGAACAATGGATTGGGTAGCAAGCAATCTAGAGAGCACAGTCCACATAAAGACATGCAAAAAACAAGCTGTACTTGAGGGTAAGAAGGTTACAGGGCTGGAGTCAGAGTGTGTGGGAGGGAGGTGGTAAATGGCAAAAGTTGAGGAAATAATAGGCTGGAACCACATAAGGATAATTAGGAATTTTAATTCTATGATAATAATAACAAGCAATAGCTACCATATATTGAAACATTTCTGTATGCTGAACATTAGGTTAAGCACTGAAATACATTATTTTCACCAAGTCTTTCAAAAATGGATATCATATTTATACCCATTTTTCTGAGCCCTCCAGGATTGTGTCCTTGGGCTTCCAGCTGGGTCCTGTTGTGACAGCAGAATCTTCTCATCACTGACCTACTTCACTAACTCTGGAGGGAGCCTATGCATGCTTTCCCTAGGCAGTTAGCTATCTAACAGTAAACTGTGGGATAAAAAGTTCTGTGTTGTTCCAGTTGTTACAAGGAGTCTTGAACATGACTAAGAAACCCAGGTTCCCAGTTACACTACAATCAGTGAGTTCCAGGACCGGTAGTCTTTTTTTTTTTTTTTTTTTTTTTTTTTGAGACAGGGTCTCGCTTTGTAGTTCAGGCTGGCCCTGAGCTCACTATGTAGCCCAGGCAAGCCTCAAACTCAGCAATCCTCCTGCCTCTGCCTCCTGAGTGCTGGGATTACAGGTGTGAGCCACCACGCCTGTCAGAACTGGTACTCTTGAACACAGTCCTTAATCTTGCAGCCTTCAGTTCTTTCAAACAGGGAAATAGGTTGAAGAGAAAATACTGGATCACAAGACCTTTTTTTTTTTTTTTTTTGAGACAGGTTCTCACTTTGAAGCTCAGGCTGGCCCTGAACTAACTATGTAGCCCAGGCTGGCTGGCCTTCAACCAATCCTCCTGCCTCTGCCTCCTGAGTGCTGGGATGACAGGTGTAGTACACCACGCACAGCTTCAGAACCTTTTAAATCCTCTTCTGTCTTAAATTTTATTCTATGAAACTTAATTTTTTCTGATATATTAAATGATTTTGGAGGTACTAATGAGTAACGTTGCAGACCACAAAGAATCTGTAAACACAGGTAACCTAGAAATTCTGAGATTTAGCCATATCACTGACAAATTAATTGCAGAAGAAAAATAATAGTTCACAGGTCCTAATATGATTTGCATCTATCATAACAAGTGGCAACCTCTCAACGTTAAATTGCATAACAGACAGAAGGCATACTGACATTCCAGAAAGTTAAAAATATGTTCATATTTGGATGTATCATTGGAACAGAAGTTTCTTCAAAACATCTACATTCATATTAGTTACCAGCCATCAACTGGTACTATGAAGCCATTACTGAATTAACAGAGCCATCTAAGAAATCAGATGGTTTCAAATTCCTGCTATCACATTAATGACAATGAAGAAATCCATTTATTAAGTAACAGCAATTCTCTTGCTGAAGCTTAGACAGCAAAAAATGAGTCAGTGTGACTGATTCCAACATTGCAAGAGTACAGTGATAATGAGCAGTCTTAAGAGGAATGAAACAGGGAAAATTCTTGTATGGAATTCTTGTCAAGAATCTTAAAACAATATTTTAGGGCAAGCTATCTTGATCTCATTCTTTCTGAAAAGATTTAAAGAAACTAAACCACATACTCTTAGTTTCACACAGATCTCACCTATGAAAAATAGTGTTAAATAATAATTTAAACACTGAAATGTCCATACTTAGAAATTATCCTGAACTTGTAGCATAACATTACCAATGAAGGATATTTAATGTCAATGCATTGCACTTTGTGGCATAAAACATTTGGGACCTTAGATGAATATAGAATTTAAAAAACATTACAAAATGTTAAAATACTTTAACCAGGCAATAGGCATCTGCCTCCTGTTTGTGTCAGATTTCTTTCATGCTATTCACAAGATAGCCTGGGAAACTGCAGGAACATCTAAGCATCCCAGATGCTCTACTCATTTTACTCTTTTGAAAACATACTGCCTAAGTTCTTCATGTGCCCTTAGACTGACTCTTGGGCTTAAGTAAATCTTAGACTATAAAATAATGTTAGAAGACTCACCAAAAATTCTCAAATTTTCCATACAATTTCCTTAAAGGACTCAAGGGTGAATGGTAGGGACTCAAACAGCCAGAAAAATTACTTAGGTCAAGAGGCTCCCAAAGCCCTACCACAGATTCAGTTCAGATGGGTCTTACTTCACTGCCAAATCATTAAATGTTCTTCCTCTGCAGGGCCAACCCTCAGAGTCCGATGCAGGCAGGGATCCCAGGGCTGGCTGAGGACATAGCAGCTGGTACCTCTAGCTTTACTAGACTGCCAAAATGTTTTTCTCATTTTTCTACACAGAATAGAACAAGAACCATTTCAGAGGGAAAATGCATTCTTTAGGAGCAGATTTAGTACAAGGGCCTGATGACATTTTCCATCAATGAAGCAGCTAGTAATTAAATATCAGGAAGTTAATGACCTCCTGATTCAACAAGCTTTGATTTGATGCAATTAGGACTCCATCACTAAAGCTCATTTTCCTCTCAGGTTTCTGAGGTGCACAGCTTTGGGCACCAGCACAAGCCATCTGGGAAAAACAAACGGAAGCTGCACCCAGCCACTATTTATGCAATGCTAGTTCAATGTCCCCTAAACATGCACTACCTTCTCATTTTCCAGTGTCTCTGCTGCAATGCAGTATTTCTGGTCCAGCAAACTCTAATGGCACACTACTTTTTGACTGCACTAAGCCAAACACATGAAAGAGACATTGACATACACAAACACATACAGACGCATGCAGTTACTCTTAGCCACCTCCCCTCTAGAAAGATTAACATGGTTATAGCAAATTATACCATTCCTTAAAGAGAACAGAGCTAAAGTACAGATTGGGTTAATAGATGGGACTCTAAAACATACCTTGCAGGATGAGAGAATTAAATGATTTCCAACACTCTAAAGCTTGCAGGAGTCATTACTTATAACTAACGCAAGGTCAACAGTCTTTGAAGACTACTGTTCATATGACTTTAAAGGCGAAAGAAATAAACTGTGTATCTATTTCTTGTTCAGAGATTAGATATGAGAAAGCCTCCCCCAAGGTTTTTCTCAGTCACTAACAAAGTGAGGCACCAAATGTGCAAAAGCAAGAAGCATCCAGACCCTCCCAAGGCTCTGCAAGTTCTCTACCTGACCTCCAGATCGGCCCTTCCAGGAGCAATGCACAGCTTCTCACTTGTGCCTGGGTTCTGGGGTCTGTAACTCACCGTCAGCATTGGTAGCATGAAGGCTTTTGCTTTCAAATAACTATATTTTATGTCTATCTGGACACATTTATGTGGCAGGGAGAATATCCCAGAGTCATTACCAGGGATAACATAAGAGAAGTTTGAATGCTGTGAAATATTTACAGTATATTGATAACTGGGGGGGGGATCCAAACTGTCCTATGGTGAGAACCCACGTAAGTGTGAAATAAGGACATGAACCATGATACAGAAACACTACCAACTGTGGTTCTTTCCAGGCACAAGTACATGAAAAACTATTTTTTCTTCTAAGGTTTTTGTAGTTGTTTTAGAGTTATTTAATAAGTAGGTGTTACTTTTATAATAACAATGTTGGAATGGAAAGGATATGAAGAAGGGAAGAGAAAGAAAAAAACAATAGATCATGACACCTCTTTTTCCCAGAGAGGAACAAGGAGCAACAGAATAATGAATTTGTAATTTCCTCCTAAATTAGCTACTTTAATGTTAATCTTCCCTCCTGTTCAAGTTTTTTACTTTGGTCACAGCAGGAAATATACCAGAAAAGTATCTAGTAAATAGGGGAGCAAAGCAGGCAAAGATGTAAGACACAGAAAGTCAAGTAAATCAACAATCAGTCAGAACAAAAGATGCAGCAAGAAGTTGTTTAACACGAATGTCAGTGCAAGGGAGGGATGCCACAGGGCATTCTTTCTGAAAATAGCTTAATGCTTTCCACTTTTTAAAACTGGTCATCTGGATTTCTTATTTTTCACATCCTCAACTTTTCAACTTATATTTAAAATGAATAATATGCTAAAGTTGAAAAACACTTATTCTTACTACCTTTTAGCTTTGAAAGAAAAATAGACAAATTCCCTGTAGAAGTAGGATTAATGACATATAGTAATTATCCTATTAGGTTGAACAATCCATAATAGCATAAACCTCCATTAAACACATTTCTCAAGAGAAATTATAAAGACAAATTCAGTCATTTTAAGTAAACAAATACCTGTGTATAAAATCCTTTTTTCTTTCATATAATCAGATAATCTGAAGTCATTTGTACAACCATTCCTTTTCTAAAAACATTCCAGAGAAAGAAATAAAAAAAAAAAAGGTAGGTTATATCCCAGGGAATAGGCAACATATTTGTAGGCACAATGTTTGAAGCTTTGAATTCATAAAAAATAGTCAAGGCAACTAAAAGAATATACATTTCTTATTTGTATGCTGCAAATTCTTGGTCATCCATGGCTCAACTGCCACCAATCTCCTGAGGTCCTGTGTTTCTTGAGCCTTTAAATAATGGAGACGGGAGGAAGGGAAAGAAAGAGGGATAAAGAGAGAGTCAGACTGACAGAACATTCTGAAAGGCAGATAATAAAAACACATGTGGAACCACAAGAAATACAGCAAACAATATTCTTAGAGATACTGTACATAATTTATTGTCAGGTATCTGAAGAAATATATCTGTTTACTTTGTTTCAAATTAACTTTCAATTGTATTGTTTTCTATTGGGATTAAGTTTATAAACAATTTCATAATTTTTCTAGAAATAGGTCCACATGAATTCCACTTAATATAAAATTTCCTCATTATAGCATTACAAATAATGATAAATTGTTTCTTGTTATATTTCCATGAAACAGCTGTATTAATTCCTCTGTAAAAATTATATATGATATGAAGGCTAACATATTTTAAAATACAACTTCATTAGAAAACAAGAACAAACAAATGTGCTTTACTTTGAAAATTTGAATAGACTCTGAATTTGTGTTAATCATAAGCGCATCTGGATTTTTTATAATGAATATAATCTGTTTTGCAAATACTGGGGTCTATTCTGTTTTACAGGGTAAGAGAAGTAGCATTTACTGAAAGCCTACCACAACACAGTCAGTATTTTCATTTTCATAATTTTTATCATATAATTCTCACAGTCACTTTACAAGTGAAGAACTAAAGAACAAAAAAATTATTCCTTTAGACTGATTTAACAGTGAATAATGGGGCTGAAATTCAAATCCAGTTCTTTCTGCTTTGAAAGATAAATTTTACTAATATATAACTGCCCAGAATATCTTTATTAGTAGCAACAATGCCATAAACATTTAATTAGACAGATACATAAGTTAAGATGTCATGAAGCCTGGCCTAAGAATAAATGAATTTGAGGAGAATGGGTTGATAGGGTAAGATTATTTACTCAATTATCACTTCTCAAGTGTGAAAGATTTTATCTTTTTAAAATGCCTTAATACTGTAAGATTAACATTGTAGTATTGTACTTCATTTATCCCAACAATCCTCAGAAGTAGCAGACATGATCTCCATCCTCATCCTTATGGAATCTGATGCATGCCAGGTGTGCACATGACAGTAACCCCAACTACTTGGGTGGTTCAAGAAGAATCCCAAGTTCAAACCTACCTTGGGGAATTTAGTGACTTATCAAGACCCTGTCTCAAAATTAAAAATAAAAATGAGTTGGGATATAGCTAAGTGGAAACACCCCAGGATCAATAACTATTAACACTCTCCTCTCTCTCTCTCTCTCTCTCTCTCTCTCTCTCTCTCTCTCTCTCTCTCTCTCTCTCTCTCTCTCGCTCTCCTGAAACTGAGGCATAAAATGGTCACCCAAGGTTGATCACTGGTATTGTTGGGACCAAAAAATCTTCATTTTATAAGTCACCCCATCTGATGTTTTAGTTGTAAACAAACATTGTACTTTATAAAAAGGTCCTGTGTAGATGTGATATATATATATTCTGTAAAAATAACTTGTGACAACTTGCTAATTGTGCTAATTGTGTGAGGTTTCCTAAAACCCCCGGACAAGTCAGTAAGGTTGCTGAACTGGTTGCACTGGTCGCCAAGTACAGCGATTTCCTGAAGAGTTTAAGGAGACATAGCTCACATAATTAACCGGTGAGCTAATCAATGGGGCTGTTCCTACCAAGGATTTCCTTTGTTAGCCCTCCCACAGGATGACTATTTCCTATTCCCCCCCTCTACCAATGACCACCTGATAAGTATGATAGATCAAACTGTTAGCCAATTACTAGAAGGTTTAGGTCCCCCTCCCGTGTGTAACCTGAAATGCCCTTAAAAGAGGCCGGTAGCCATTCTTCAGGGTCTCCAACCCAATATTGGTAGACCCACTGCATGCTGTGCTAATAAAAGTGCCCTTGTTCATTACATGCGTGTGTTTGTCTTCCTCGGGATAGCATGATCCAGACATTACAGTATTATTATAGGTAGAAAAGCCAGCTAGACACATGTAGGCAGATAAATAGGACTGGCCCTTGAAAGAAAACAAAAAAAAAAACAACTTGGAGGTCACTGCTGCCAGAGAAAAGCTACCCCACCCATATAAGATAAATAGCTCATTGAAATTCCAAACAGGCAACCATCAGATATTCTAAAGAACGCTCCAACCTCCTGGGGTGAAGGGCTGAGACTTTAACCCACCTCCCTGGAAAAGAGTTAAGGAGTCAAAAATTCCTGTCTGATTGTTAATTCCCCACTGTACGCATTGGTTAATTGTAACCCGTCTACTTTTTAAAATCTTATTGGTAGCCCCCTATTTCAGACCCGCCTTACCTCGTGGCTTAGCTCCATAAAAGCCCTATAAAAAGTGAGGTACAGGGGTTACCCACTTTCCAGGCCCCCCTTCTGTCTCTCTTAAGGCAGAAGCTTTCTCTCTCAATAAATTTCCTACTCAAACCTCCGTCGTTCCTAAAATTCATTATTTGATTTTTAGAGAACACGAACTCGCCTTTTAGGTGGGGAGTTAGGCCTTAACTCTCCTGCGTCAGTATCAAAAAGAAATCAAAAGCAAAGCTTCTTAATGTTCTGGCTAGCACTATTCTGTATCATTCATTATATGAGGATTCACTTTTATCAAAATAAAACTTAAAACTGATGGCCAGAATACAAGCACTCCTTGTACCCTATAGCAAGTGGCACTACATCACAATGAAAAACAGGCTTTTCTCAACCTATCCCTTTACAGTCAAGCCAAATTGTTCTGTTTAGAGTATGCTCATAACTATTGTCATTCCCTTATTTTCTTGAAGAAATAAAATTGCAAGCTCTGTTTATTTGTTCAGTGGGTAGCATAGTGCTTTGGCTATATACTAGATGTTCAAAAGATAACTCCCGAAACAATGAAATAGATGAATGAGGATTTAAAGACTCCAGGTGATGAGACCAGTATCCCATTTGATCTCTCCCTTTGTCTGTCAATTTCTCCAATCTGAGAGTGAAGAACACATTTTTTTGAGTGAGATAAAGATGATCAGTTAATCTGTATACACTGCAAAATACCAAAGCAACAAAAACCTACTTTGAGTGTATGGAAATGTGTGTTTGTACATATTGCAGGTTGCCTGAACTAAAAGGGAGAGGAATACTGGCTCCCTAGGCAACTCCATTTTTCATTTGAAATGTTTGTCCCCTTCTGTCTCAATTATTGCCATTTGCCCATTTAGTCAGGAGAACCCAACAATTTAGAATCTGTATATTATCTACAGTTCTACCTTAACTAAATAATAAAGTATGTATGAACTAGACACAAAAGAGTCACCCAGAGTAGCCTACATAAATCTCTTTCAAGCTCTCTCTCTCTGTACTTCAAAAGACAGCTACATTTTATTCTGTTCTGTCTCATTCATCCTTCTACCTCTTTAGGACAAAGAGACTTAATTCTCTGCATTTATATAGCACTTTGCATTTACAGTGTAGTTTTTTAAAAGGTCTGGTAAATTGAAAATTTCAATCCAAGTACCAAGATATAGTCATGAAATTCCAACTTGAAGTTCTAGGCTTACTTGCAAATTTGTAAAAGAAATATTTCACAACCTGCCATGTGATTCTAAAAAACTCCCATCCCACATTCAAAATGAAAGAATCAAAAGTATAAAAATTAAGGGAAAGTTACTGAGGATGTTTTCAGGACAGAACAGTGCCTTGTACTTCCTTTGCTCACATATGCAGAGGGAAAGGGAAGAGGTTGGAGCGAGTCAGGAAGACAGCTTCTATAGGACCACTCAGAAAGCCTGGGATATGCCTCCTGCAGTTAGGGAAACTCAATGGATAGGTTTTGACTCTTACATGGAAAGCTCAAAGAGTGAGGGCTGAAGGTAAGATGACTGCCTTAGACTGGCCTGCACCCCAGTACTTGTCCGGCTAAGGACCCTGAGTACTTGCAATGCATAAATGGAAGCTGTGAGGAGGACAGAGCTGATTGTATACCTCTCCAGAAGGGTTGCCTAACTGTTAAAGGACCCACCCATGGAATCTTTATGAAGCACACTGCTAAAAACTAGGAGGTGATGAAAGTATGGTAACTTCTTACACTATAAATAAATAAAATGAAGCAGACAGACATAAAGGAAAAACTTGTAAGAGTCACCAATAGAAAAAGGCAACTTTAAAGAAGTACTGAGAACATGAAACCCTTTTGTGTCCCCAGTAGTCAAATCATCGCTTTCCTGCCTTTTCTCTCTTCCTTTCATTTGCAGTGTAGACCCTGGCAGGATTAGAAACCATGGGTATCAAGTAGAAGCTCAAGGTAGGGTTTCTAATAGGCTAAGGCCTTGGCTAGGAGAGAAGCAGGGAGAAATCAAGTCTGAAGTTTTGATGACCTCAGGACTACTCTATTCACAACTTAAAAGTCACTGTAGCAAATTATATTAAAATTATGAGAGAAATTATAGAATTGCCAAGTGTTCTTTCTGGACCATGGATGAACTTCCTGTCCTAAATGAATATTCTAATTGAGAAGTTGGAAGAAAAAAATTCTTCCTGATTATGTCTCATAAGTTTTGTATTGCTTACTAGATTAATTGAAACTCTATAACCAACTCATAGACCCTAACTACCTTAACCCCTAAAAGGAAACTTTCAGGTTAGAAACAAAGAAAATTGCTATTAAGAAAGGAGTTAGGTTTTCTCATGACCAAATAGAGCCAGAAATTTAGCCCCAGGTACCTGACATCTCTGCCTTACAGGCTATCTATGCTGTTTTAACAAAATACCACAGACTGGATAATTTATAAACAAGAAAAACTTAGATTCTCATGGTTGAAAAGTAGAATTCTAAGATCAAAATTTGTTCCTCATACATGGCACCATGTAGGCATCTTCACATGATAGTAGTGACAGAAGGCCAAAAGGAATCTAGGTAACTCCTTCCTGTCCTTCAGTGAGGTCATCAGTTTCACTCAGCCCTCTGTACAACACTTCCTACTGGCCCTACTTCTTATTACTGATGCATCTGGGGCTGAGTTTCAACATGAATTTTAAAGAGGTAAAAAAGATTCAAATATAGCATTACTACTCATGTCATTGGTTTCTCTCCAACAGTGGGAATGGGAAGATAGGAATTGGTTATTTCCATAATAGCTCTAAGCTCAGATCCTAAAAGCAATAGCATACTAAAGAAAAGACATTGTCAGACTTTGTCAGACTTTGTTTGAAAAACCTTACAGAAAGTCTGTAATTGTCACTAACTCAATCATGTTCCCATTCCTGGACCAATTACTGTGTTCATATGGGGCATGGCATCCAGCCATACACTCTGTGGTGCATGGCATTTGCTAAAAATGAAGAAACACTTGAGACAAATCATCTATGTGAACCCCACAATTTTACATCAGTTGTCTCATTTTACCCTTAGATTATACAAAAAGATACAAAAACTAAGTGATTCATTGGCAATGGAGCACAGATCATCTCACTGTAAATCTGTGATCCTTTCTAATAGTCAAAAATCACTCTTTTTAAAGATTTCCTAGAGTAAAAAGACTTAATTCATTTGATATCTCTCAGCAGAAAACTAGATTAAGTGATTGTCCTCTAATGTGGCTTTTACCTCTGTCTACAGCTCTAAAATAGGTCAATAACTGGTTGATCCTAGGTTTTGTGGTATTATCTGGAGTCATACCATACTGTAGTCATTCATTCCTCTCTTCATATAATCTCACCAATGTAGATTTACTGAGTGTGTACTACCTACTGTATTCCAGGCTATTTTCTCTTCTAGTATTGCTCACAAAGGACCCTAAATTAAAAAACAAAACAAAACAAGGAAAACAACACTAAACCACCTGACAGGTGCTTGACCAAAAACCTGAAAAGATTAGTAAATTAATATAGCCACCAATTAAAAGTAGCTATTAGTGACAAGTTTTATTTAACCAGCCACAGGAGAAAAACAGAAGTAAATACTTTTGCTATCATTAACACATGTACCTAATAGAAATGACAGGTCTTGTGAAAAAACAGAAATTTCATGCTATAAAAGTCATGTAACATATAACAGTTTCACCACCAACATATACATCTCTAATTTAACAAGAAAACAGCATCAGAGTGCAGACACAGCTATAAAATGAAAAAGAGCAAACTTTTTGTCATTTTTTAAACCTTAAATGTAGTTGTTCAAACAGCTCTTTTACATTATCACTTTATGATTGCTCCCTACTTTAAAAATATCCACAGCATGTATTAAACACTTATCATATCACACTAGCAACTTCAAAGACACAACTGGAAATTACTTTGCTTTTTCAACTGTACTATCTTGAGAGAGCTTCTGGTTAGAAGAGATAACACAGCCCAGCTTTGATTATGGGCCCTTGTTAATGTTCATGTATTAAAGTAACATAGGTGAGGGTTTTAAATCTTGCACTCAGTCATAGGATGTTCCTTCTGCAGACATCTGGCAAAGGCAAAGATGCAGAAAAAGGGCTCCTATATCATCATTCTTTAGAACATCCATTTGCACACTATCAACCCATTTGCCTCAGGTAGAAAATCTAACAGCGCTGCTTGCTTGATTCATCTGCAAAACAGAAACAATATGAGCTGTGAGGCATGCTGGGAGGATCAATGACTATTTATAGGGCTATAACCAACTCGATGGAATATACTTGAAATAAAGCAAGCGCAACTGCTTTCTCAGAGAACTCTATCAACTTAAGCTCTACATATGCAAAAATACAAGTACATCAAGGGAATGCTGTCCTAATGCCTGTCTGTTCTGGTCTGAATGCAGTCTTTGACCTTACTACCTCAACTTTGTACCCACTACTCGCAGCCACCATTGCACAGCACATTGTAGCAGAGCCAAGAGAATGGCTTTAAATTGTAATGAGCACCCATCTCCCAACATGTGGGAGGGAACAGTAGCCAGCAGAGCCAGCAGAATTCCTTTATTCCAACATCAACTCAATATGTACTTTTGTGACCCCATATGTATTCAGCATTGTGCAGCTGCTGTGGGCAAATCTAAGACTTCCTTGTCTTCAAAGAACTCCACACTAAGTGTTAAGTGTTTATGAACTATAGAAAGTGACTGTACAGTGGAAAGAGGTCTGCATGAGAAGTTTGATTTCCAGACCAATGTTTTTAAATTAACATTGATCTTTTATTAGCAATTTGTCCTCTCCTATTTGACTTGCTGTTCATTTTATTTGTAGTATCTTTTGGCAAAAAAAAAAGGTTTCCTTTTGTAGTGTTTTTTTCTTTCATAGCCTGTGTCTTTTTTTAATCACATAATTGTGATATAACTGACATACAATTAGCTTCATAAACTTAAACTATATAATGTCTTAAGTTTTTGACACTTAAAACTGTAAAACTACCATCAAAATCAAGAGAATGCACAACCTATCACCTCTAAAAGCTTTTTTTCAGTCTATTCTTCCTTGATGTTCAGAATTACTATTTATTAACAACCTTCTCACTCCAAACATTTTCAAACAAGATGTAGGATAGATGCCTAAAATATCTCTCCCAAAATTCTCGATTTTAATCCAGTCACAAAATTCATAGTGAAATCATAAAAGTTTAAGAATCATAAAGAAAGAGTGTAGCCAAGGTCATCCAGAATAGAAGGGATTCAAATGCATTATAATGTTAATCTGCACAGAAAAAGAAACCAGAGGAAAGGGGTAAAAGAGCAGGGAGGCACAGAGGCAATCTTCTGCCTGTATCCACACTAGGTCACTGAAGGAGATCCTCATCCAGAGTGAAGTTCTTTTTTAAAAATAATTGACTTTATTGGTACATTTTATGCATACATTATGATCACGTTCCACATTGAGAATTTGTGCCTGTGAAGACACATCTTGATTCTCACTTTTTCTCCACTCCCCTGTCCTGCCTACAACCCCTGCCTGCTATATACGTAAGCTTTCTTTCCTTTTCTTTTTTTTTTTTTTTTTTTTTTTTTTTTTTTTTTTTTTTTTTTTTTTTTTTTTTTTTTTTTTTTTTTTGCTTTTTGAGACAGGGTCTCGCTTTGAAGTTCAGGCTGGCCCTGAGCTCACTATGGTGCCCAGGCAAGCCACCGCGAACTCAGCAATCCTCCTGTCTCTGCCTCCCGAGTGCTGGGATTACAGGCGTG
>PVIC010046816.1:0-14106 GCA_004025085.1 Thryonomys swinderianus
GCTGGCGTTACAGGCATGCACCACTGTGCCCAGCTCCACCTGTATTCTTGTTTTGTTTCATACTGAGTTTTGAGGTTTTTTGAGCAAGTTATGTGGCCCATACTGGCCTCGAACTCACGGAAGACCTCCTGCCTCAGCCTCCTGAGTGTTAGGGTTACAGGCATGTGTCCCCACACCTGGCCTCCATCTGTGCTACAACCCTCATGTTACTCTGCTAAAACTTCACAGTGGAGGAAATCTGTCTTTAATTCGAGTGGGGCCTCAATCCAGAGGGATGGTCCCAGCCACTCTTCCCTCTTTCATAATCTGTTGCTCCCCAACCACCACTGGGAAAGCTCGAGTCCAAACATCTGCCTAATCAGTCTCCCAAGAAAGGAGGACCGTAAGCGAGACACTGAAATCGTAAGCGATGTCTCTGAGGGGCAAGCCTTCAGCATGGCCAGGTGGCCAGGATAATGACCTTGGCGATGACATCTGCAGTTTCCCGAAAGTCATGGCATCTCCCAACATTTGACCGGGCCAAGAAATCTTCAATCAGTCGGACTCCTATGTTATAGCCCCTGGAAGGAAGAAAGCAGACCGTAATAAGCTCTAACTACCTCGTGTCTGAACATAAGCCCATTATCAGTAAGGAGAAAATGGGAAAAACCTCAAAAGATCCCAATAAATGAGCTCAGCAGGACCTGTACCCCCGGTGTGCTGGGGAGCCCGGCCCTCTCTTCACTCCGGCAAAGGTGCTCACTCACATTTTGTCCAGCTGTTTATTCACATCTTCATCATTTTCATAGTCTTTGCATAGCTGGGTAACAAGAGCTCCATAGGTCAGCGTAAACAGTTCAGAGCTCTAAAAGAGATTCAAAAGGCAATGAGGGCCAAGAAACACTAAAGAGAACATGGGGTGAGCCTGGAGTGGCCCTGATGCAACTTTCAAGATTCAGAGCAAAGGCGAGGCTACCTGTCTAGAGAGGAAAGTACATCATTTCCTATACAGTGGCCAGGGCATGTGTTTCCCTAAGGTCAACTGGCCAAGGCCACAGCCAGACTCACTACAAAAAAAAAAAAAAAAAAGGGCTGAGATTTAGCTCTGTGGTTCCAGCACCTGCCTGGCAAGTGCAAGATCCCAAATTCAATCCCCGGTACCACACACCACAAGGCTGGGCATGGGGGCTCACTCCTGTAATCCCAGCACTCGGGAGGCAGAGGCAAGAAGATTGCTTTGAGTTCAAGGCCACCCAGGGCTATATAGTGAATTCAGGGCCAGCCTGAACTACAAAGCAAGACCTGTCTCAAAAAACTAAAAAAAAAAAAAAAAAAAAAAAAAGATGTCAGTCTGGGTGTGGTGGCTCACGCCTGTCATCCCAGCACTCGAGAGGCAGAGGCAGGAGGATTGCTGAGTTCGAGGCTTGCCTGGACTACATAGTGAGCTCAGAGCCAGCCTGAACTACAAAGTGAGACCCTGTCTCAAAAAAAAAAAAAAATCATAGCAACTCTCTGATGCAATATCCTATCACCCACCTACTGAGAAAGACAGATGCATGAAAGGGGAAAAGAATGGTAAATACCAAGACTACAGAAAGAAAGCAGCAGGCAGGGAAAAGGCATCTGCAGAGTTAAAGTGAGAAACACATCAACAGCACAGCTAGACCAAGGGAAGGTTAGGGATGCAGCTCGGTGGTAGAACTCTGGCCTAGTGTGCAACTGCCTGCCCTGGATTAGATCCCTGGTATCACAAGAAAATAAAAATCCCTAGACCTGTGATGATGAAACTTTTAGAGCTTTCAATGATACAAACAACCTTTCAGCACACGTTTGCCCTGGGTTGGTCACCACTGCCCAGAAAAAAATCAAGATTTCCACCCAACCTCGCCCTTCCGAAAGAAGGCTGGTCAGACTTGAAGCAAAGTACTTTTCTGTCTAAGACTTCTGGAGAAGAAAGGCCAAAGATGTTAAGGACTAGGCTCTCAATGACCCAGTGCTACTCCCTAAGGGTCATGGTCTAGTGTTGGGGTCACTGCAAGAATAAGAATGTGAGAGTCCTTTTTCTTTTTTTTTTTTTTTTTTTGAGATAGGCTCTCACTTTGTAGTTCACGCTGGCCCTGAGCTCATTATGTAGGCCAGGCAAGCCTCGAACTCAGCAATCCTCCTGCCTCTGCCTCCTGAATGCTGGGATTACAGGCGTGAGCCACAACACCTGGCACTGTGGTATGTGGTACTGATGGCTGGTGGGTGTGAGTCACTACACCCAGTATTGTTGTTAAGTGGTTACCGCGATAGAATCAGGGACCTGCCAGAACCAGGAATCACTGAGCTAAATCTCTGGCCCTTTTTATCTTTATATACTTCACTCTGCTTTTCATGCCTTGTTTTTCCATCCCATACTAACTCAGTGAAGTAGAAAGGGCAGGAACCATTCCTACTTAGAGAACACTGAGACCAGTATAATGAAATAATCTGCCCAAGATCAAACAGCTAGTTATTAAGAAAAGTGACTTGGAAGGACAAAGCCAGAGGTTTCCCATTCAATGTTCGTTCTACCCACTATTCCACACAACTCCAGTATTAACAAGCCCCCCAAACAGCTGCACTAGAGTCACAGAAAAATCAATTTCAGGATCAGGAGGCTCTTTGAACTCAACTAAAACAGATCAGGGGTGTCTCCAAGAGAACATTTACCAAATGTGGCAATTAAAGAGAAGCTATTAAGGAGGGTAATGATTTTTAGTAAAGTCAAAAGCTTGGCACTAGAATAGCTCGGGCATAAATGGATGGAGACAATCCAGCAGTTACCAGTCAGGAGAGTTGGCATCACTGCATTAAGTAAGGAGTGCTTTCCTTCCATTATTAATAAGCCGTGAGGTGGAAACTCCAAGAGCCTCAGCAACCATGATGTTAAGGACCGTGCAAATCATGGCATTATTAAGCACCTTACACAAGTAGCTGCCCTCAAATTACTAATTAAAAAAAATCAGAGGCTTGGGCCTATCTATCCATGTTCATAAAATCAATATGCGTGGGGTCCCTGACACAGATCTCCAATCCCCCCTCTCTCATTTTTATCCACTGTTGGGAATTAAAACTAGGGCATTCCACAATGCCGGACGTGGTGGCTCACGCCTGTAATCCCAGCACTCGGGAGGCAGAGACAGGAGGATTGCTGAGTTTGCGGCGGCTTGCCTGAGCACCATAGTGAGCTCAGGGCCAGCCTGAACTACAAAGCGGGACCCTGTCTCAAAAGCAAAAAAAAAAACTAGGGCATTCCACATGCTAGGCAAGTGCTTTATGGCTACCCTCAGTCTTGAGACAAGTTCTCCCTAAACTGCTCACACTAGACTAAAATGAGGGATTCTCCTGCCTCAGCTTCCTGAATAGCTGGGATTACAGGCACAAACCATGATTCCCTCCTTCTCCATTCTTCATATTCTTTTTCATTCATCCTCCCTTCTCTCTTTATGCCTGCACTCTCTTGTTTTCTCTTTCTTTTTCTCCACTCCCACCCATCTCTCCAGGTTCTCACTATGTAGTTAGTTAGTCCAGGCTGGTCTCAAACTAATGGGGCTATGGGCTATAGCATAGAAAAAAAATCATTCAATGATTACTATATACCAGGGCCTATGTAATAGGAGGGAAACAGAGAGATAAATAATACAGCAAAATAACTAAAATACAGTTTGTTTGTTTGTTTGTTTGTTTTTGAGACAGGGTCTCGCTTTGTAGTTCAGGCTGGCTCTGAGCTCACTATGTAGTCCAGGCAAGCCTCAAACTCAGCAATCCTCCTGCCTCTGCCTCCCGAGCGCTGGAATGACAGGCGTGAGCCACCATGCCTGGCACTGTGGTATGTGATATTGATTGCTGGTGGGCATGAGTCTCCACGCCCAGCACTGTATGTGGTTACTGGGGATTGAACTCAGGACCCTGCGCTTGCGAGGCAGGCGCCGGAACCACTGAGCTAACCCTCCGGCCCTAAGATACGGTTTTTCAAGTGGTGCTAAGTATAATGGGAAAAATAAAGCATCAAAGGATTCTGGGTGTGGGGGCACACCTGTTATGCTAGCATTTGGGAGGCTGAAGTAGGAGGATCATTGAGAGTTTGAGGCTAGCTTGACCTAAAATACTGAGATCTCGTTTCAAAAAGGAGCCGCTGGGGGTAATTTAGCTCAGTATTTCCAGCACCTGCATGGCAAGCACAATGTCCCTGGTTCAATCCCAGGTAACCACATACAACAATACCACACATGGTGAATCACACCCACTAGCAATCAGTACCACACACCACAGTGCTGGGCGTGGTGGCTCATGCCTGTAATCCTATCACTCCAGAGGCAGAGGCAGGAGGATTGCTGGGCTACACAGTGAGCTCAGGACCAGCCTGAACTATAAAGCAAGATGCTATCTCAAAAATAAATAAATAAATAAAACCAACTGGTCAGTTTAGCAGGACCCTTTTTTTTTTAAAGCACGGGCATGGACAACTCTGTCTCTCTCTGTCTCTCTGTCTCTCTCTCTCTCTCTCTCTCTCTCTCTCACACACACACACACACACACGGATGGATGGACGGAGGAGCTGAGAATGTAGTTCAGTGTGAAGGCTCTAGATTCACTTCCCAATATTACTAACAGTAATAACAATAAACAATAAATGCTGTAAAGGATGGGGGAGTTTTCTACACTGCTGGTAGGAATATAAATTAGGACAGCCACTATGAAAATCAACATGGAGTTTCCTCAAAAATAGAGCTACCACTTCATCCAACTATACCACTTCTTCATATACATCCAAAGGAATTAAAGTCACCATACCGTAGAGACACTTGCACAGCCATGTTTATTGCAGCACAATTCACAATAGCCCAGCTGGGCGTGGTGGCTCACACCTGTGATCCCAGCACTCGGGAGGCAGAGGCAGGAGGATTGCTGAGTTTGAGGCTTACCTGGGCTACATAGTGAGCTCAGGGCCAGCCTAGACTACCAAGTGAGACCTTGTCTCAAAAAAAAAATAGGTACACAATAGCCCAGATATAGAACTAGCCTAGGTGTCCATCACCAGATGGATGGACACAAGGAAGTATTATTCAGCAACAAAGAGGAACAAAATTATGTCATTTGCAGGAAAATCAATGGAACTGGAGACCTTCACATTAAGCAAAGTAAGTCAGACCCAGAAAAGCAAGTATTATATATTCTCCCTAACAGGTGGAATCTAAAAAAGACACCATCAAAGTAAAGTCAGACTATTAAACAAAAGCATAGGAATACAGATGGGGAAAGAAGGGTATAAGGGGTGGATAACGGGATGGATATGATCAAAGTATATGCAATAAAGCTTTTTTTTTTTTTTGTGGTACCAGAGATTGAACTCAGAACCTCAAGCTTGAAAGCCAGGCAGTGGCATCACTGAGTAAATCCCTGGCCCTTAAACCCAATATTTTTTGTAAAATTAATAGGCACTACTAAAAACCTTCTTTTTTAAAATTTAATTTAATGTAATGGTACATTATATATACACATCACAATTACACTCCACATTGAGAATTTGTACCAGGACATGACATAAGTTAGCTCTCATTTTTTCCCTTCCCCTACCCACCCTACAACCCCCTGCCTCTATATACACAAGCTCTGCTTCCTTCTTTTACCATCAAATTTTTTCCTTCCCCTCATTATTTACCCCTAAACTCCATTTCTCTTTGAATATTTACTATTTCACAATATCAATCGTGTATTCTAGAACACATTTACAACTTCAGTTTCTCATACCAGAGAAAAGATACAATATTTACATATCTGTGACCAACTTATTTCACTTATGAGTATGTCTTTAAGGTATGTCCATTTGAGTATAAATGACTCAACCTCATCATTCTTTATGTTCTTTTTTTTTTTTTTGAGACAGGGTCTCGCTTTGTAGTTCAGGCTGGCCCTGAGCTCACTATGTAACTCAGGCAAGCCTCGAAGTCAGCAATCCTCCTGTCTCTGCCTCCCGAGTGCTGGGATGACAGGTGTGAGCCACCACGCCCGGCTTTTTTTTTTTTTGAAGACAGGATGTCCCTACATAGTTCTGCTGGCCTTGAATCTGCAGCAGTCCTCCTGCTTTAGCCCCCAGAGAGCTAGGGTTACAGGCCTGTACCACCATTCCCAGATTTTAGGCTGGGTGTAGTGGCACACACCTATAATGATAGGAGGCTGAGACAAGAAATGCAAATCCAAGCATAGTCTGGGAAATTTAAACTTGGTATGGTGGGGCATGCCTATAATCCCAGCATTCAGGAGGCTGAGGCAGAAGGATTGCTGTGTATCAAGGCCAGACTGAGATACTTAGTGGGTTGAAACCCAACTTGAACTATCCAGCAAGACCTTCCCTCCCCACAAAAAATTTTTTTAAAAAGGACCAGGGAGGCCGGAGATTTAGCTCAGTGGTTCCAGCGCCTGCCTCGCAAGCGCAAGGCCCTGAGTTCGATCCCGGTAACCACATACAATGCTGGGTGTAGTGACTCACACCCATCAGCCATCAATACCACATACCACAGTGCCGGGCGTGGTGGTTCACGCCTGTAATGCCAGCACTCGGGAGGCAGAGGCAGGAGGACTGCTGAGTTCCAGGCTTGCCTGGGCTACATAGTGAGCTGAGGGCCAGCCTGAACTACAAAGCAAGACCCTGTCTCAATAAAAAAATATAAATAAATAAATAAATAAAAAGAACCAGGGAGATAGCTCAGCCCAAAGACCCTACATTCAATCCCTAGTACCACAGATACACAACAATTTCAAGAGAAAAAATGCACAAAAATGAAAGCGAGATACAAAAACTAAGATTTCTCTGCTTATATTACAAGAAAAGGAGGAAATAAATACCATACCACTTAAATTTACATGATCTCATCTAATGTAGGGTAGGTATTACCAGACCTATTTCATAGAAAGGAAGTTGAATAAGCCAGAATTGCAATTACAATCCATGCTTGTACTTCTGTATGACAGTGTTTCTTCTATTATTGGTTCTGGGCTTCAACACAGGACCCTGTGAATACTTCCCAATGTAATCACTGAACTGTATCCCCAGTTACTATTTTGAATATTCTGATGAACTGATACATTGTTTCACAGTGGCTGTTCCATTTTACTTTCTTGTCAGTAATGCATTAGGAATGTAATTTCCCTACATTTTTGCCAACACTTTGCTATTTACTCTTTGTTCTGTTTTTTGTAGTACTGAGGATTGAACCAAGGGCTTTTGCACTGAGCTACATCCTTAGTATTTTTTATTCCTTTCAATTTGAGATTGGGTCCTGTTAAATCATTCAGCTGCTCAGGCTGAACTCAAACTTGTCCTATTTGTGCCACAGCCTCCCAGACTGCTGGATTACAGATGTCTGTCACACCCAACTTCTTTCTTGGGGGGACATGAATTTGGCTCAGTGGCACCATGTCTACCTTGCAAATGCAAGATCCTGAGTTTGATCCCAGGTATCGAAGGAAGGAAGGAAGAGGAAGGGGAGAAAGAAAGGAAGGAAAAAAGAGAGAGGGGATGGAAGGAAGGAAGGAAGGAAGGAAGGAAGGAAGGAAGGAAGGAAGGAAGGAAGGAAGGAAGGAAGGAAGGAAGGAAGGAAAGAAAACAGTGTCTCAATATTAGTTTAAGCTAGCTTTAAACTCACTATGTAGCCCAGGCTGGCCTCAAATTCACAGTAATCCTCCTGCCTCAGCCTCTCAAGCGCTGGGACTACAGGCATGTGCCACCAATTTCTTTCAAACTTATACTTTCTCCAAAATAAGAATTCTATTTTTTTTTCTTTGTGGTACTGGATCCCAAACCCTACTCCTTATGCATGCTAGGCAAGCACTCTGCCCCTGAACTACACCCCCTGACCCTATACGTATTTGTGTGTTTAACACCTCTGGGGAGAAGATATATGGCTATCATCAGGTTCCAAAACAGGTGTAAGAGAAAAGGCTAAGTACTACTCTGTAGTAAAAGGGCTTCTTGTAGCCCATCTGGTGGCTGTTTTTCTTTTCTTTTCTTTCTTTCCTTTCTTTTTTTTTTTGGTACCAGGAATTGATCTCGTGAACTTGTACTTACAAAGCAGGTGCCAGAACTGCTGATCTAGATCCCCCACCCCGGAGGCTGTTTCTGACAGATGCAAAGGCATAAAGGAAGTTTAATAACCCTGCAAATTGTCAACACAAAGTCCCTAATCTCCCCATGATACAACTTTAGACGTTCAGTTTTTGTTGGTGCTGGAGACTGAACGCAGGGCCTCCCCATGCACATGCACATGCACCTTGCCATTACATCAGTTTTTTTAAAATTTCAAATTAAAGATGTGGCATAGTAAAATCTGGAAGGAGATTAACCCAAAGAAAAAGAACACCTGAGCCAGGCATGGTGCAAGGTTGAGGCAGGAGAATTACCATGAGTTCGAGGCCAGCTTGATCTACATAATGAGACCCTGTGTCCAAAACAAAATAAAACAAAACAAAGAAAAACAAAAAAAGAAAAAAGAACACCTTCCAGAAAAGATTCTTAGCTTGTTGAAAAATGTTATGTACTTCCATGTCCAGACCCAGCCCTCTGCCCCTTTACTGTATTTTACTATTACTAGGGCAACAAGGAAGCCTTGCTATTAGAGTCACAACTCACTCCGGTCACCTCTTATTCCACTGAATAGAAGAAAGTTCTTTTCTGACAAGATCACTATCAGAGAATGTCTCACAATGCCCACAGCACAGTGTTACACTAGACAGCCATTTGAACTGAAGTTAGCAGTTCAAATCCTGTTACGTGTAAATTGGGCGAGTTACATAATCTCCCTGAGCAGCAAAACGGCACAGCAACACCCATCTAGTTGAGTTCCTCTGCGGATCAAGTGAAATGCTTGGCCCAGTGCCTGACACTCCGTTAAGAGACCAGTTACTACCATGTACTCCCTCGCTGTTGTCGGTTTGGACAACTACACTCCGGCTCTGGGACAGCGGTCTCCTGCAGCGAGCTACTCCAGCACTGCCTCCTCCTGTCCCCATCTGCTCCAACCCAGGACGCTCCCAGACTGAGCCACCAGACGACCCTGCTCCCTCAGCTTTTAGGAGGGCTCGTTCCCAGTAGCGCTTAGTGCTCGCGCCGGAGCCAGGCCCTAACTCCTGTACGCCTCGATTCCGCCCCTCCTGCCAGGGTCACGCGCTCCAGGTTACCATTTTCTTGCTCTCGGTGCCACGGCTCGCTTGCCTCGACATGGTGCCGACCTCCCTCTTCCGCCTCCCCGCAAGCCCGCTCGGCGACCCTCCAGAAGCCACTTGATTCCACCCAAGGCCCCTCAGCCTTCGGAACTAATCGGCTCCGCCTCACCGCGTCTGCGCGGCTGCCGCTGGGCACTATGGGACTCGTGGTCCAATTGAGAAGAGTAACTCCGCCCAATGAACAAGACTACAGCGTCCGACTGCCCCCGCGGAAGCTCCGCCCCTTATGCAGAGAAACTACTAGTCCCGGAGTGCCGCGCGCGCTTGGCTTTCCGCTCCAGGTCCTCGGGCTGCATTCTGCCGCTGGGTGGCGTCAGGAGTTTACAGCAGTCGGTTATAGTCCACCCACAGTCTGCTCTTTTCCCTCCCCCACGCATGGCTCAAAGATGCTCTGCAAATTCCTTTCCGTGGGTAGGTCTTGGAAAGTCCCTCTTTAGAACTAGCTGCTTCCGCTGTTTCTGCAATTCAATGCCAGAAGCTCCCAGGATGTCCCAGAAAATTAGCAATAGCTCACACAGGGATCTGGTTTATTTTTATTTTTCCAGTGCTGGAAATTGAACCCAGGACTTCGCACATGCTAGTGCTCCGCTGTTGAGCTACAGTATCAACCCTTATTATAAAAAATTTTTAATGAACACCTTCTCTGTGTCAAGCATTTCGCATGACTTTCTCTTCAAACTGCCATCTAATCCCAATTCCTTAACTCAACCAGTGCCAGCATCCTACCACCCTTTGCCTCGAAATGGGATATCCAGTCTTTTAGATAAAGTCCAAGTCACTTTCTTCCCCTCCTTTCCCTAAAATAGCCACACTGCCTGGTTATCAGAAAAGAAGACCTCCAGCTGGGGTAGTAGCCAGTCCTAAATTCTATACAGAATTGCCATCTGAGGCCAGTTTATGGATCTCACTCAATTGCTGAGAACACAGGTGATGCATGTCCCCAAAACACGGGGCAAGTTAGCCTGAGATTTAGCGCAGTGGTTCCAGCTCCTATCTCAAAAGCACATGGTTCTGAATGTCAATCCCCAGTACAAACAACAACAACAAAAACAAGGAACACAGTGAATGTGCATTTTCCCTTCCAGCCACCTGCTAAAAACACACCCAGCAAATATTGGGGAATGCACTGGCCAAACGCTCACCTATCTCCAAAGGCAACCCTACAGTCACAGATCACAGCTCTTTGCTTTGAGCTCTGGCCGTCTCTGCTTAGTGGTCAGGTCTAAGAGGGCCGAGCTGGGGAGAGTGGAGTCCTTGAGCATTTCAGTCTGGTAGCTTGACTCTGTAGCAACTGTTTTTAGCCCCCAGCCTTCACCATGACAACGAGCCTGTGCAGTGGAGCCAGTTTAGGCTAGGGAAGGCTGGAGGGGCCCAGAAGTTCCCCCAGTCCCTTCCTGAGGGTGCAGGACCTATCATTATTATACCCTTCTCCCCGTGGCACATTCTAGAGCCTTCCTCAAGGCAGCGACCCCTGACTCACTCCTGTGTCATACCCAGGGGAATGAGCCAAAGGCTAAGTACTCTGAGATGGAATACGAGTGTCGGTTGAAGGGAGCCCAGAAGAGCAGGGAACAGCTAGCTCTGGGAGGTCAGGATGGCTAAAGGACAGCCTCCCGCATTCCCAGGAGAGAGGACAGCTGAGGTGAAAGCTGCAGTTGGCCAGCCTGTCTGTCGGTCGGGGCTCCTCCCTGCCGGCTGCCTCCGCTCCCCACAGAAACCTGAGTCACAGTCACGGCCAGCCGCCTGACCCCACCCAGCCTGCTGTCAGTTTTGGGCGGCTCTGGAGAAATTGGGTGGAGCCTCTCCCTGCCTGTCTCACGGCCTGAGATTCTTCCTCTTTGCCCGATTCGTCCCCTTGGCAGCGCTTTCTCCTAGGGATTCGTCCTTGTAGTGTCATTGGCATTGAACTCAGGGTCCACCTATTGATTCATTGAGTCTCCTTACATTGAAATATAAAAGAAACAAGAAGAAAAGGAACAGAAGGGGGGAAAATGGAAAGGAAGCTTTTGTAAATAAGGAGGGGAAGAAGGGTTGAAAGGAGGGGAGGGGGATGGGGAAGAAAAGAAGCAAGATAAATCATACGCAGGTACAAAAATCCCTATGATGAATGTTATCATTATGTAAATCTAAATTGTAAAAAATAAAAGCTTTTAGGGGTGTGGTTCAGAGATAGAAATGCATGCTTTGCATGCACAAGGCCCTGAATTCAATGGGCAGGGGACCCTTATATAGCTAGTCCAAGGATTCTCAGTACAGTCAATTCCTTATACAGCTAACCCAAGGTTTCTCAATATGGTTTCCATTATTCTGAAATTCCAACCCCTCCCCACCAGTCTAGGGTCAAGGTCAATTAGGAAAACTAGGCACCGCTTTTCTATTCTTGCCTTTTTGAAAAAGACAGCAGGATCAGTTCCCCATCAGGAGCTCTAACAAGGACTTCCTCCCAAGCACCCAAATAGTGGAAGCTATTTAGTTCAGAATCTGAGTTCCTTCTTGTTCCAGTGCTTCTCATTACTTCCTCTCCCAAAGAGCCAAGAGGAGAGAGACAGCTGGGGTCCACTGTCCTTGAGGACATTCCCAAACCCAGGTCATGACTCCTGGAGGCTAAGTCTCCCCAAAAAGCTAGTGTGAGTTCGAGGCCCCTTCTTGCTCCAGGGCCTTAGGGGCAGAGTGGGAGCGAGAATCTGGTGTCCTATCTTTCCTCTGCCTCTGTAAGCCCCTCCCACTTCCTACTTTGTGGGTGAGGAGGCTTCATCCGGGGCTGCTACAGGAGATTCACGTCTCTGAGTCAAATTTCCAAGTGATTCCCTTCATCTCTTCATCTGGCTCTTTCTGGGGTCCCACTACATGGAGCACGTTGTAAGTGCTCTTGCCCGTGCCCTCCCTCTGGATCAGGAAAGCACTTGTTTCTGATCCTCACTCAAGGGCCTGGCCCCAACCCTAGCTCACCCTCGTGGTGAGACCAAGGAGGAGGAAGGGACAGCCCCAGGCTGCAGAAGAGGTGACAAAAGTTCCCTGGTCCTCACTGATGAGGGTAGAGCATCCTGTTGGGGTTTTAGCTCCTGCTGCTGCAAGAACTCCACCTGCCCCTTCTTTAGATGGTTTTTGTTTTTAGTTAAGTCTTGTTAAATTGCTCAGCCTGGGCTCCAGTTTGTGGTCCTCCTGCTCCAGCCTGTCAGAGTGCAGAGATTCTAGGCATGTGCCACCGTTACTGGCTGGGATGGCTAACATGTATGGGGTCATGTGGAATCCCCAGACACCATCACGGGACCCCAAACTCAGGTAGACAGCGTTATCAACCTCTATTCAGTTACTGGGGCCTGGATCTACCAGGAATCCTGGTCAGTTAGGGGAGAGGGGGAGGTGCCTACTCCGTCTGTCCACCTCTCTTGCATTACCTGGGATGCTCTGCTCCCTTGGCTCCCCCAGGTCATCCTCCCAGGTTCCCTGTTGTCCATCAGCTGTGCAAGCCTTCTGGGGACACTGCCTCTCAAGTTGCCTAACTCCCCAATTGTCCTGCTGGTCTTTAGTAACAGCATCTTGCAGAGGAATCTCAGTACAGGAGGAAAAGGTGCACGGACAGTCTGCACCTGGTAATTCTTTGCTGGAGGGATGGGCCTGTACACTGTAGCAGGGTAACCGGCATTCCTGGCGTCCACTCATTAGATTCCAGTGGCACCCCCCAGATGTGCCAACCAAGACATCTTTAAGCATTGCCAAATGTTCCTCTGTCCAGAGGAACATTGCCCTTGGTAGAGAACCACTGCTGTAAGCTAACACTATGGGCTGCCTCTTTAAACGGAGCTCCCCAGGTCAATTCAGATCATTAATCTCCAGTTCTAAGAACCTCTTTTTTTTTTTTTTTGCTTTTTGGGACAGGGTCTCACTTTGTAGTTCAGGCTGGCCCTGAGCTCACTATGGTGCCCAGGCAAGCCGCCAAGAACTCAGCAATCCTCCTGTCTCTGCCTCCCAAGTGCTGGGATTACAGGCGTGAGCCACCATGTCCGGCATTGTGGTATGCGGTGTTGATTGTTGGTGGGCGTGTCTCCACGCCCGGCATTATATGTGGTTACCGGGATTGAACTCAGGACCTTGCGCTTGCAAGGCAGGCGCTGGAACCACTGAGCTAACCCTCCGGCCCCCCTCTAAGAGCCTCTTAATCCTCAATAGCACCCTGAGATCTACATATCCAAGTCAGTTGGCACTTAAGTCCTCTTACACAGCATAGGCCACTCATGGGTCTATCTTTTCACATTAGCCCTCATTCCTCCCTCCATTATTTCTCAGCTAGAGCAAACGCGGTGTCTCGCCATTCATTCCCGCCTACACAGCTTTATCCCCACAATAATCTCAAAACTGGGGGTAAGACAGGGGTGGGTGGGTGTTTTCTCTCTTGTTGGTTTCTCTTTTTTGTTTTGTTTTGTTTTGTTGTCCTCGGATTCAGACTCAGGACCTTGTGCTTGCAAGGCAAGCGCTGGGCCTGCTGAGCTACATCTCCAGCCCTGCTTTTTGGTTTTTCTGAGACAAGTTTTCACAGTGTGGTCTGGCCTGGTCTTGAACTCACTATGTAGTCCAGGCCGGGCCAGAACTTGAGGTGATCCTCTTGCCTCAGCCTCCCAAGTGCTGAGATTATAGGTGTACATCACCATACCTGCTTGGATTCTGTTCTCTGAATCCTCCATATTTAATGGGCCTGTCCAGCTCTGGAAGATGCAGATGAGGACTCTGACCCACAAAGGCCAGTCTTAAGACTCCATCATCTACACATGGTCCCCTTACTCTGTAGATGGCATATCTAACAAAGATGGGGGATCTATTCCTCATCCTAGTCCTCTTTTGCCCTGGAAACTCCTTCATTATCAAAGCCTTCGTTGTCATATT
>PVIC010046817.1:0-14101 GCA_004025085.1 Thryonomys swinderianus
AGAAGGGTTCCTTTCTCCCCACAGCCACGCCAGCATTTATCGTTGGTTGACTTTGTGATCGCAGCCATTCTTTGTGGAGTGAGGTGGAATCTCAATGTTGTTTTCATTTGCATCTCTCGAATGACCAGAGATGTTGAGCATTCCTTCATATGTTTCTTGGCTGCTTTGATTTCTGCCTCTGAGAAGTGTCTGTTCATTTCAGTTGCCCATTTTTGAATTGGGTCTTTAAACTTGGGGAGGCTGATCTGTTTGAGTTCTTTATATATTGTCGATAATCAGAGCTCATTTCTTTTACTCTAATTGTAGAAATAAAGTAAATGTCAGGCTCTTTGTTGCTAAAGACATGTCCCAGTGCCATTTTAAGTAATAAAGAATTTTGGGGGGGCCAGAGGGTTAGCTCAGTGGTTCCCCCGCCTGCCTCAAAAGCTCAAGGTCCTGAGTTCAATCCCTGGTGACCACATACAATGCTGGACATGGAGACTCACGCCCACCAGCAATCAACCAGCAATCAGCACCACATACCACAGTGCTGGGCGTGGTGCCTCACGCCTATAATCCCAGAACTCGGGAGGCAGAGACAGGAGGATTGCTGAGTTCGAGGCTTGCCTGGGCTGCATAGTGAGCTCAGCGCTAGCCTGAACTACAAAGCGAGACTCTGTTTCAAAAAAAAAAAAAAAAAGAATTTTATTTCCTTTTCAAATATTGCTTATGAATGTGCATCATAACATTTCCCATGGTGAAGAAGTCATCTTTCACAATTTCCTTAGAATAAATCACTATGATGTGTTAATTTTATCAAGTAATGTTACCAAATCCATTCTTTTTGGCCAACAGCTGGTGTTGTGCACATTAAGACTGTATATTCTGGAGAGTAATCTAAAATGTAATTTTCAGCAAAGTGCTTGTGCTTTTTGTACCACCATTTCTTAAAAATGGGGATAGTAACAATTGCTATTGATGTGGTCATTGTGTGAAGTGACATTATATAAAAAGCTAATGTGGCTTTGACACAAAATGACTGCTATCATTAGCTATCATCACCATTGTCCCTATTATCATTACCATAATTTTCAGTCTCATGGTCTCATTGCTATGATCTACAACAGTCTCCAAATTGATCCACTTCAATTCCAGATGCCCTGTAGAGTGATCAAACTGCAGTGGAAATCATGCCACATCATGCTTACATTTAAAAACTCTCCATAGCTTCTTACTACTGACAAGACAAAGGACAAAAGATGTCTAGATGTCATATTATCACTTCTGCTTTATCTCATGCCATTCGGGCCCTCACATTAGATTAGAGCAGCCAGTATCTATTTATAATTCTCAAGTTAAGTAATGCTGTATCCGGCCTTAATGCAACTGACACCAAGATGTGACTGTAACTAGTTTTTGTGTTCTGCAAAAATTCTTTTCAGGTTCTTGGTGTCCTGAACAAAGAACTGGACAGGGAACAGAGAAGGTGGGAAGGAAGTACACTGCATGCTGAGAGTGGGCCAATGAAAAGGCCTATGGAAACCATGAGGATAATGGCAAGGGTCTTTCAGATCCCAGGTTCCTAGATTGCTTCTCCATCATGCAAACAGGATATGTGGGAAGACTGTTCTACCAGAAATTCATTTGGCCTGTCATCACATTCAAGAATTCCTACAGAAAGGTTCACAAGGTTTTGAGACAGATGTAAATAAAGAATTGAACATGACATTTTTCAGTGGCGCCGTGTACAGAGCTCAGAAACTGCACTCATTCTGTGTTCTGTACATGTGCACTAGGTCTTGTGGAGTAACATGTGGTCAATTAGTTTTACCCTACTCTAACCTCCTACTTCATGTTTAGCTGCATATCTTTGATGGGTGCTCTTACTGGCCCCTAGGGGATATTTTCTCACAGGATATACAATACATGTTGGACAATCAGCATCTCTCAGGAAAAACACTCTGTTGTTGACAGATAACAACTGCTGTATAAAAGACTTAGCTCCCTCAGATCTTAGGAATCACTCAGTACATGCTAACTCAGAAGCTTATATTCTGCACTGTCCTCTAGAATTCCCCACTAGGGTCAAGCTCAAGTTACCCCAAATGACTGCTTAAAACAATTTACTAATGCCTTCCCCCAATATCTTACTTCCTCATCATTGTGTCCTAGTATCACCACCCAAGTAAACTACTTGTTCTTGAATCCTAGTGTTGGAGTCTGCTTCTAGAAGATCGCAGTTGAAAAGCATACTCTATCAATCTAAGGAATTGACACTACTGGCCAAATTTTTTAAATATCACCATTAAACAAAATTACAGTTTGTTTCCATTTTTGTGAATGTAATGAGCATTGCAAAACAGATCTTCAAAAATTAGATTTTTCTTTTAGAGGCAGCCAACTTCTTCACACTTCTTCCTGTTGAGCACACAGTCAACACCTCCAACCTCTCCTGAGACAGTGTGGTGATGCTAACCACAGGGTTCCTGGAGCCTGGTTTCCTTTTCACAAGAAAAAGGAGGATGAAATGAAAGTAGCTGGAAGTGATAAAACAAGTGTGGAGAGCTGCTTATGTCTATGCTCCCCCTTCTCGCTGTTCTTTACTATAAAAGAACCTTTCCCACTTCTGTAGGGTGAAGTTATTTGAAGCAAGCAGGATCCTCCATTGCCTCAGAGTTAGCTTTGAATAAATTCTTTATTTTCTTTTTTAAAACCAGAAAATATGGCTTCCTTTGATTTGGTCAGCAATGACCAAACAAACTGAAGGGTACAAACCTAACTGATCATTAACATGAAACCTAACAAAGACTAATCAGTAGTTCTCCATACTGTGGCCACAGCACCTAGAACACTGTTTCTTAGGTGATGTCAGCAAACAGAGCCAGATAGGAAAGTATCTATACTCTCACTTTTTTCTTAGTTACTTTTTTCATTGCTCAAACTAGCCAACACAGAAGGTTAAAGAAAGGTTTATTTTACCTCCGAGTTTGTAAAGTCTTTAGTTAGCTGGCTCCAAGGCAGGGTGGCATGACAGAGGGACATGGCAGAGCAGAAATAGTCCATTGCACAGCACAGCAGCAGAAGGCAGCTGCAGCAAGCAGCCAGCCCTCTTTTTCCTCTTACTTCACCCAGGCTACAAACATTTTCAGTGATGCCTTTCATCCTAGGGCGGGGCATCTGTCTTCAGTAAATTTATTCAACCACATTCAGAAATATGTTAATTGTAATCAACTAATTTTGTACCACATACCCTTAATCCCAGTGTCACATGCCCTGGATCCAACCAACTTCACAAAGGCTCATCTAAGAGCACATAAGCCTTCGGGGAGACATCTAGATGTAAACCATTATATTTATCTTAATTAACAAGTAATTTATTCTACTTTCATTCCTTGTTCATTAGCCAGAATTACTTACATGGCCAAACCTAACCTCAAAGGTGGTTGTAAAATGTAGATAATTGGTGAATATCAACTGATTTTAATCTACCTAGTCTCCATTTCCTTCTGACAAACTCCATTATGCCTCACTCACTACCTTTCCCCATTTTAATGAATCTCTGATCTTTCCTATGTGATCCTGTAATGCTTTTGTAACTTTCTGTCCACTATACCAACATAGTTTATGTTTTTGTCAGGGTAAACTTTTATGCAGTGAGATCCTTGACTATTGAGATAACATAGGTAGCTAAATTAGATAGAAGCTAATAGTCACACACAGACTGGGATGTCAAAGAACTCTGAAGAAGATGAAAGCACATCAAAATTATGGCTTAAGGTGCACTGAAGAAGACCAAGCCTCATGATAGAGACACAATAGTCAGGTTTACAAGTTTCCCTAAGAGATAAACAGCAAATTGAGATTAGGCTGTAATTGGCACCACTTAGGCCAGTAAATCCAGATAAACATCAGATAGATGAGTGGATGACCAGAGCATTTGCACCCATCTTCCCATCCTTTTCTAAAAATATTTTTTTCTTTCTATATTAGGAGTTACATCAACTGGAAACTGGATAAAGAATATGTATTTATTTTATAAAATGGAGTACTACTCTACCATAAATAATGATAAGGTTAAGTCATTCATACTTAAATGGAAGTACCTTGAGGACACACTCGTTAAGTGAAATAAATAGGTCACAGATGTGTAAATACCATATCTTTTCTCTAGTATGAGAAACTGAAAATGTAAATAAGTCCTAGAAAGTATGAAAGACACTATAATATAGAAAATATCCTAAGGGAAAAGTGGGGTAGAAGTAACGATGGGAAAGAAAAAATTGTGATAGTAAAAAAAGGGGAAACAAACTCATGTATATAGGGGGTGAGGAGTTGAAGGGTGGGTAGGGGAATAGGAAAAAATGAAAATTAAGTCATATATACTGGTAAAAATTCTCAATGTTGAGTGTGATCATGATGTATATATAAAATGTACCTATATCACAATAAAAATTTTTAAAGTTACAAATAAACTAAAGTTAATGATCCTAGCTATGTATCTTACTATATGTCTAACTTCCCTATTGAATCAATATTAAGTGACTGTACTACAGATCATATTGGTTGATCATAGTTTAACCCACATTGAACCCACTTTGTGATATTTGTTGTATAAAATATTCTTGAGGGCTGGGGATTTAGCTCAAATGGTACCGCACCAACCTTGGACACAAAAAGGCCTGAGTTCAATCCATGATACCGAAAAAAATAAAAATTCATTAAAAAGAATCTCCGTAGCAATCCACTTTCAGGACCCTTCCTGTCTCTCAGAAGCTTTCTCTTAATAAACTCTTCCTACTCTTACCCTCCTGTGTTCCGGAAATTTCTTCGATATTTAGGAGACATGAACTTGGCACATCTGTCATTTAACAAAGTATTAGCGGTTTTTCCTCAGTCACGATAATATTTTGAAAGAGTTAACCCCAACTCTTTCAGTTTTAATATTTTAATAAAATGGTGTTTTGGAGATATATCCAAAAATTTGACAAAGCTGATGTCAAGGAACAATATTCCAGTTTTCACATATGAATTTACAGTTTCATCGTAGTGTATTCTTTTTCTTGAAACAGGTTCTCACTGTTGTTCAGTGGGCCCTGAGTTCACTATGTAGCCAGGCAAGCCTCGAACTCAGCAATCCTCCTGCCTCTGTTTCCCGAGTGCTGGGATTACAGGCATGAGCCACCACGCCTGGCACTGTAGTATGTGGTACCGATTGCTAGTGGGCATGAGCCACCACGCCTGGTATTTTTGTATGTGGTTACTGGGGATTGAACCAGGGACCTTGCTAGGCAGGCGCTGGAACCATTAAGCTAAATCTCTGGCCCCAACATAGTGTATTTTTTAAAACTGATGTTAAGTGTTCTTGGGACTGTGTAGCACAGTGTCACAGTGCCTGTCTAGAATCCACAGAATCTTGGATTCAACCGCAAGAACATTGAAAAGTACTTTCACCACAAAATATTAATTATGCAAGTATGATTACTTCAATTTTGTCATTCTCTTATGTATACATATTGCAAAATGTCATTTTGTACACAATGTATATGTGTGTGTGTGTGTGTGTGTATGATCCTCATCTGTCCATTAAATTTTTAAATACAGTAAGTTCTAGTTTCATTCTTTCACGTGTGGACATCTAGTTTTCCCAACACTATACTAAAGAAACAATCTTTTCCTTGGGTCTTCTTGTAACCTCCTGAAAATTAGTTGACTCTTTATGCTTGGTTTTATTTCTGGACTCTCTGTTCTGTTCCACTAGCCTATATATTTTAACATCAGTATTGTAGTGATTTAATTACTGTTTCATTGCAGTGTGTTTTGAAATCAGGAAATGTGATACCTCCTATTTTGTTTAACTTCTCAAGATTGCTTTCCATGGTACTGAAAAACAACAACTACAACATTCATTTGATTCTTTTCCTCCTTGACTGTCAGAGAGTCAGGAGTTAACACGAATTACACAATAACTACATGAGCCAGGAAGTTCATGACAAACTGATTGCTTCCTGGGAAAGAAAACATGGTCATTGATTTTCTTCACCCTAAGAAAGCAAGACAAAAATTATGGAAAAACTAGCCAAAATGTAGAAGACTACACCAGAATTCACATCTGGATTTGGATTCAGAATTTATTTTGGTGGTGGAAAGACAGCTGATTTTGCCATGACTTGTGGTTACCTTTTTACATCAAGAAAAATGAACTCAGGACAGAGATTTCGTTCAGTAGTTCCAGCACCTATTTGCCTAGCAAACTCAAGGTTCCTGGTTTGATCATACTTAATACTGGGAATTTGTACCAGTGTATGACATGATTTAACTCTCAATTTTACCATTCCCCTAACTACCCTACAACCCTCCACCCCCTAAATATCTAAGCTTTCTCTTTTTTTATTAGCATCACATTTTTCTTTACCCCTCATTACTCCTCCACCATGTTTCCCTTTGAATATCTTCTATTTCACAATATCCATCATATATTTTAGAACTCACTAACATCTTCAGTTTCTCATACCAGAAAACAGATACGACATTTACACTTCTGTGACCTATTTATTTCACTTGGAAGTATGGCTCTTTGACCTCACTTCTTCCCACTTTCTCTCATTCTATCAGCCCCAGGCACTCTGGCCTTTGTCCTTTCATTAACATATTGAGACCATTCTGACTCTAGCTTTGCATTTGCAGTTTCTTCTACCAAAGTCCTTTTTTTATGTATTTCAATACTATTTTGTCTCTTAGATGTTTTTCACAAATGTTACTTTGTACAAAGTTTTCTCAAAGTTCTTTCTTTCTTTCTGTTTTTCTTCTCTATTTCTCTAAGTGATTTTACATTGCCTACAGTATTATTTTGTCATCTATCTCCTGTCTCTACAAGTAAATTCCTGAAACTTATACAATTTTTTACTGTATTTACTGCTGCATCAATTTTGAATAGAGAAGTTTCTAGTATTTTGTACATACGTGTTAAGAATCAGGTGAATAAGTACAGAATAAATGATTTTAGAAATATAAAAGTATTTTTAAATAATTCTTGAGAAAAGTCAAATAAAAGTATGGGTTATTTCAAACAAACTTCAAAATCATACACATGAAACTTGTGTAATGTAGCTAAAGTGGTATTTAGAAGTTATTAAATGTATATATGAAAAGATAAAATTATTTTAAAATAAGTAATTAACTTAAGAACAAAAAAAGAAAAATATAATAAATCTCACAAAAAAAGAAATAAACATCAAAAGTAGATAAGAACAAAAAAGCCAGCCTCACATACACAGTTCTTGAAAAGACTAATAAAATTCTGGTCATAATATCAAATTAAACAAAATAGACAATATTATGAATGAAGAAATGACATAAACTAAAGAAATTACAGTGATTAAAAACATCACAGTGGTATTAATAACTTTTAAAATAAATTTAAATAGATGAAATTGGGAAAATTTATAGAGAAAATATAATACAAACAGGTTTAATTGAAATTACAGAGAACTATTAAAATGCAGAATACATAGGTGAAACTATACTATCAAAAATATACTAGAATTAGATGGATTTATAGGGAAGGTCTAGAAAACATGAAACAGCAAAGAAATGAGAAACCAAGTTTTCTAGCAGACAATAGGAAAGAATATTTCAACTTATTAGAAGATAGTTCAATACCCTGAAGAGCAAAATCATTTATAGAAAAAAATATATAAGTAGAAAAAAAGTTCTACGGCTCAATTTTTTTTTGACAAGTGGTCAAATCGAGGACTGTTCTTAGAAATACATAACACAAGACTGAAACATCTTTAAATTTCAGAAAAGAAGTTTTTTAAAAAACAAAATAAGGCCGAACATGGTAACACAGGCCTATAATCTCAGCACTCAAGAGACAGAGGCAGGAAGATCACCATGAGTTTGAGGCCAACCTCAGCTACATAATGAGTTAGGCCACCCTGGACTACAAAGTGAGACCTAGTCTCCCCCTGCAAAAAAAAAAAAAAAAAAAAAGAAAGAAAGAAAGAAAGAAAGAAAAATGAAAAAAAAATTCAAAAGGCACAATGATTTCTGTATAACAAGGGAATTCAAGAAACATTTTTTTTTTTTTTTGGCGGTACCAAGGATCAAACTCAGGCCCTTGTGCTTGCAAGGTAGGTGCGGTACCACTGAAAGAAACAATTTTTGAGTAATAAAAATATAATATTCAGCTGCAACCCAAAGTATAGAATACATACCCATGAGTCCATAGTGATATAAATAAATGATTTAATAATTAAATAATTGGAGGAAAAAAACAGATATCCTGCACAGAAGAATTCATGATTTTATAAGCATTTGCTTCCATAAATAATCCTTCACTGAGGGAAAGTACAACTATTCACTTCTTACGTGTGACTTCTGTCCCTCAAATAGAGTGGCAAGGAAAATACTAATTATATTTTATCAAACTGGATGCTCTACTGATAAACTATTGACAATATAAATATAGTCTTGCTAACAAAAATGGATAAATCACTTCTATCATATTGATATTACCCTAAGAATTATATCATTTTTGACAAAATGTATTAAGATAACTTACTAAATGACTATAAGAGGAAAAATGCACAATCATATACAGAAATACCTCACCTTATACTTTTCTTCGGAGACAATTTGTTTGGTAAACAATAGCTTTCTGCAAAAGTTTGCTTCTGTTGGCAAACTCCACATGGGTTAACAAACATGACCAAGGGTGCCTTTTCCACACAAACACAAACAGCCAGACATCCTTCCTCAAACTGTAGGATAACCAGCCATCCTTCCTCAAACTGTAAAAGGAGTTAAGTTCATAAACTAAGGTGCCAGTGTAATTTGTCTGATCTAGCACATTCAACATCACTTCCTGATAAGAATTTTTAGACAACTATGAACAAAAGGGAATTGTTTCCTTCTATCCTTAACTGCAAAAGGAAGATCAGGAACAGTTGTCAGGGCAGAGACAATGGGGACGGGGGAGAAACTGTGTGTTAACCAGAAAGGAACAAAAGAGAACTTGTGGCTCATGGAAATTTGTCATGTAATGATAAGGACACGAATTGCAAAACTGCATACGTTGCTCAAAATTAAATTGAACTCTTCAAATTAATGAATTTTACTGAGTAAATATACAAATGCAAGAGAGCTAATAAAAATCACAAGGGGACTATTAACTTAATAAAGGACATCTACAAATGAAGGACACTCTGAGAATTACAAAAAGAATCCTGTGTACCCTCTTATGTATCAACTCTTACTCCAAACCTTGCTGCAGCAATTACTTTTGTGCTCTTTAATCAGTTTGTTCCAGAGCTGCTTTCAAGAACTTCCTCCCATAGAGTTGCATCCTGTTCCTCTCCCAGGATTCATGCCATGAAGGGTCACCTCCAGGAAACCGCCTGTGTCCACCTATGTGAAACTTAAAGCTGTAAGGTAGTTAATAGCTCATGAGGTTGTCTTGACTAGGGGAATAAAAGATCTCATGTACCAATCAGTGTTTTCCTTACTTCCTCTCCCAGGTAGATGGTTCTGAGATGTTTTTCCAGAGCTTCTCAGATAACATAACTGATCAGGAAGAGATGAACCAACACAAACTACTTCCTGCAGTGCTGGTTGAAACATAAATTGGAAAACAATTTGGTAATTTGTAATAAAAAAATAATCAGGGCATGTGTTTTGATTCATGATATCCTCTTATGCAAAAAGCATGGATACTCTAAGCAGTACTTCCAAGAATGCTCTTATCAGTAGTGCTCTTAAAGATAAAAAATGGAACTAGCCAGGCGTGGTGGCTCATGCCTGTAATCCCAGCATTTGGGAAGCAGAGGCAGGAGGATTGCTGAGTTTGAGGCTTCCCTGGGCCACGTAGTGAGCTCAGGGCCAGCCTGAACTACAAAGCGAGACCTTGTCTCAAAAAAAAAAAAAAAGGAGTTGAAATATTCTACAACACAACAAAAATGAATGAACAACAGCTGTCTGTCTGCATCACCACCAAGGTCAGAAAAGAGCCACTTAAAAGGATACTCTGTACGGCTATGTGTGAATAATACTTAGGTGAACCTAAATAGTTCTTATAATAAAAATAAGTAAAAGCAAGAGAATAATTAATGTATATTTTTAGACTATGTAAAATCTTGAAGTTTAAGAGAGAGAGGAGAGACCAGTGAATTGCACACGATGATCTAAGGTGCCACCAATTTTCTTTTCGGAATATAGGGATGGGTGCATGAGTGCTCATTTAATTGTCATTGATTGTACTGACACATCCCTTTTGCAAGTATGTCGTATTTTGTACTAAAATTGTGAACTGTCAGGTGAAATGGATTTAGCATTGGAAATTCACGGAGAGGCTGGATTTGTTCCGGAGTGCGGTGGAAACTCGGTCCTCTGGAGTGGAGGAGCTCGGTTGAAATATTCATGGTGATTTGAAAACAGTGCCCCCTGAAGACCAACCTATCTATACCTTCTGCAATACCCATTCTTAGCCCATCTGTACCCAATAGTGTTTTTATAGAGTTGGGGACTGTGTGCAAATTCCATAGGAACTTTTAAACAGGCGTTTAACTAAAATTTTCCCATAATCCAAGCGATAGGAAAGCCAGTGGCACCTCCCTGTTGACCAAGTGCAAGGCCCAAAATACTGTGTAAAGAACCGTGGAAGCTAAAGTTTCTTCTTGGAGACCCTTTTTTTTGCTTGTTTGTTTGATTGTTTTTTTATTTTTTTATTTTTTTGGCATTCCAGCTCTCTCCTGTCTGCAAGAAATTCTCTTGATCATCTGATCATCTCATTTTCTCTGTTCCATCTAGTTCCCTCTTTACTCTTTGTTGTGACACCATAGCATTGAAAAGCTGTTTACATGGTTACCCTGAAATCTTCCTGGATGGAGATCTTTGCATTTCTTCTTTTATCTGCATTCATTGTGCTATCAACAAAGAGGTAATGCTCTGGTCCAGCGTCACAGTGTTTTCATCCTGGGGTAGAAAGGACGTTTTTGCCTTGATCTTTTAACTGCATATTTACATGATTTCTATAATGGAAAAACAACCAACCTGGATGGAGCTGAGTACAAATATTTGTCCTGCTGAGTAGCAAAAGCAATAAACTTAATGATAAAACTTTGAAAAATGTTTCTAATTTATACATAAGTGGAATTATTGGATGAGCCAAAAATAAGAAAATAATCTTAAATACAAGGTATTATTTTTTAATTTAAAAAATCTAGTTCTAATTTTGTAGCTTTTCCCTTTTTCAAATAAAGTGGTATTAATGTATGTTTTATCTTGAAAAGATACATGGCTTTGTTTTGTTGTGTTATTTTGTAGATTGTGTTCAGGACATTTGTACTGAGCTACACTCACATCCACTTTTGTTTCATTTATTGAAACCAATTCTATGTTTCTAAATTGCCCAGGCTGACGGGAACTTGAAATCCTCCTGATTCAGCCTCCCGGATGCTCAGATTACAGGGATGCACTATTATGCCTAGAAGAATATGTACGTGGATCACTGTACATTCATTTTAACAATATTTCCTAAAATAGAATTTAATATCAGTAGGTTGAGATGTAAGAAACATCTCTTGATTTTTGAACTTATTTCTTGAGACCTTACATATCTTTCTCAGGAATATGTCCAGTTTTCTCCTTGGAGAGTTTTAGTTTGCAGTAAACTAGAAAAATATAGTTTTCTTATAAAAATATTTTCTCCTAAAATTCTACCTACACTGAAAGCTAGAACGTCTTATTCTAATGTCATTGTGTTGTTTCCATCTGGAGTTATAGCTGAACTCTAGCACTCTAGTACTAATGGTTGCTCGTTCATTATTGAGGTGAAATCTTTATGAGATACAAGACTATCTTGGTCAAGGGCTCCAATTCTACCAGTGTGTGTGTGTGTGTGTGTGTGTGTAATATATTCTTAGCCTCCCAAGTAAAATGGGACCCCCTTAGAATTTGTACATCTATTTATAAATATTTATGATATGGACCAAAGACATTTAATTTGAATGTGGTTTTTATTTTAATGGAAATCCTCTAATATCTCTCAGTATAGAATAATACATCATTTTAAACTTGAATCTTTATTGGTACATTATATATACACATAGTAATCACACACAATATTGAGAATTTGTACCAGCATATGAAACAATTTAATTCTCATTTTTCCCATTCCCTCACGCATCCTACAACCCCCCTGCCCCTATATACATAAACTTTGTTTCCCTTTTTATTACCATAATATTTTCTTCATCTTGTTATCCCTACACCCCATATCCTTTTGAATATTTCCTATTTCACAATATCTACCTTACATTCTAGAGCTCATTTACATCTTCAGTGTCTCATACCAGAGAAGAGATACAATATTTACAGATCTGTGACCTATTCATTTTTAAGTGAACTTTTTAGCGATTTAGTTTTAGTTTTCAACAAAATTAAGCAGGAGGCACAGACAGTTTCATATACTCTTTGCTGTCCCACATGTCACCCCCTCCCATTACCAGCATCCCTCACTAGAGTGCACATGCCTTTGTTACAACTGATGAACTTTTATCAACACGTCATTATCATCCAAAGCTCATAGTTTACATAATGGAAAACCCTTGGTACTGTAAATTTTGTGTGTTGATAAATGTGCAATAATATATATTCATTTTTATCATATCACAAGGATAGATTTAATATGCTAGTAACCTATACTCCAACTATTCATTCTTCATTTCCCCAAAACTCTCTGGTAATTACTGATATTTATACTGTCTGTATAGTTTTTCTACTGCCAGCACATCATTAGGTAGGAATCATTCAGAAGGTATTCTTTTCAAATTGACTTCTTTCACTCATTTCTATGCACTTAAGAATCCTCTGTGTATTTTCAGCGTTGATACATTTATTTACAGCGCACAATAGTATTGCATTGTCTAGATGCAGTATAGATTATTTATCCATTCACCAACTAAAGGAAATTATCGCTGATCCAAGTTTGGTCAATTATGAATAAAGCTGCTCTAAACATCCACCTGCAAAGTTTTGAGTAGACATAAACTTTCAGTTAAATTGGGTAGGTCATATGGTGAGAATATCTCTAGTTTTGTAAGAAACTTCTAAAGTCCCTTTCTAAATTGACAAATTCTAAATTACCAATAGCAGGATTTGAGAGCTTCTTTTGCTCATATGTCCTCAGATGTTCCAGGTATCCATTTGTTGGATGTGTTGTGGAGTATCATTGTTGTTTTACTTGGAATTTCTCTGATAAAATTTAATGTTGAGCATGTAGTTATATGGTTATTTGTCACCTATGTACATTCCCTGGTGAGTTGTCTGTTACATAATTGACCCACTTGTTACATCGACTTGGATTTGCCTATTGTTGAATTGAGTTTTAAGTACAGGACTTCCTTAGAATATGAACATATTTTCAACAATCTTGTTACATAGACCCATGAATCATAAAGGTGCACTAATGAAACTTTCCTAGTAACTTTCATAAATAAACAGCTATGATTTTGTTTTCTGGATTTTTAAGTAGAGAGAACTCAGAAAACTAGGATTTGTTTTGGATTTCATTTATATCTAGACTTCTGTTCAATTATCTCCAAAAGTTTGCCTTTTCTTCTCCCTCAATTAATTTGAGAATTATTAGAACATTTTCAAATGCTACAAACATGTACATTACAAATAAAATTGTTCCAGATCAACATCGTCTCCATGGGTGAGAAGGCCTACAATAGTGTTGAGTTTCACTTTGGTCTCCTTTACAGAAACAGTGGAGAAAATGACAATCTGGTGGTTTGGTTGAGTGAAAATAAGTTTCTTATATGAGACCATGATACATTAAAATGAGATATAAAATATTATAATAAAAAACTCTGTGGCCAGAGATTTAGCTCAGTGGTTCTGGCATATGCTTTGCAAGAAAGGTCCTGAGTTTGATCCCTGGTACAACATACCATAATCCCAGGTGTGGTGGCTCACACCTGTAATCCCAGCACTCAGGAGGCAGAGGCAGGAGGATTTCTTTGAGTTCCAGGCTTATCTGAGCAACATAGCGAGCTCAGAGCCAGCCTGAACTACAAAGCGAGACCTTGTCTAAAAAAAAAAAAAAAAAAAAAAAAAAAAA
>PVIC010046818.1:0-14097 GCA_004025085.1 Thryonomys swinderianus
GTATAGCAATGGATATAAAATTTCAGTTGACACAAAAGTGTAATATAACATTAATTAAATAGTTAAAATAAAAATCACTTTTAAGAGAAAATAATATAGTAATTATCAACATAAACTAAGAACACAATGTGACTCCAAAGAATTTCCACTAAATTATTCCTTTTCTTAACACCTCATTAAATAAGGTCTTTAAAGACACAATCTCATTATTCAGTGCATCATAACAAAACATTTTTGGTCAGATTATGAAAAGATAAGGAAGCAAAAAATATTAAACACATAATTTTTTTTTTTTTGGCTTTTTGAGACAGGGTCTCGCTTTGTAGTTCAGGCTGGCTCTGAGCTCACTATGGTGCCCAGGCAAGCTGCCACGAACTCAGCAATCCTCCTGTCTCTGCCTCCCGAGTGCTGGGATTACAGGCAAGAGCCATCATGCCCGGCATTGTGGTATGCGGAAACACATAATTTTTAAATGTTAAATATTCTAAAATCTACTAGAAAGGACTACCCAGTTTGAAAGAAGAGAAGGCAGATTAGGTGTTTTGGAAAGTTTCATTGTTCTGAATTATTAATGCAGATCTAGATCAGAAAGCTCTGGAAGCTGTGCTTTCCACTTCCGGTTACTATTTCTCCTCACACATCTAGGAAAGCCTCATAATTTAACAAGGATGTCATCTTCCAATGCTTCAATACGTTCTCTCACTTCTTCCATGAAACATAATGTTGATCCAATTAAAGTAGAAAAACTATAGAAATTAAACAATGGTAGGGGCTTATACACATATTCTATAAATTTCAAACTGCTCCTAAGAACTGGAAAGGAGAACAGTTCCGGAAGACCACAATGACGAAGGAAACAGCAGCACTGTGTACAGGCATTGGGTGAACATCAGCTATCAAAGGTGGAGAGGTCAACAATCTGTCCCTCTGGACAATTTTATACTCAGCATTGCTAGTTTAGCAACTACTGGGATATGTCATTGGTCATTTAAATGACTGAATGAGTCTGTCAAGAAGAGCTGCATTCGCTACACTCACTGCATCAAGGAGGTATGACAGTGTCACCAATGCTTTCTCACCAACGTCAGCCAAATTATTACATTCCTTGGTGAAAACACTCCAGTTCACAAACCTCATGGAATCTTAAAAAGCACCAAAAGTAAATAAAACACTTCTGTATTAAAAAGAGACAAACCTCTGCACTGGATTAGACAACAACCTGAACTCAGTAAGTCCCACCTCCTATCTACCATTTTGTCTTCTTCAGCCTTCACTTGCCCCGCTTGCTCCTCTGTGGACTGTAAGGAATATATAAAAAGCAGAGAATCACAGTCAGAAACACCCTATAGTTATCCCAAAGACTCTTAGTGAGTTAAAGTTGTGGTTAGGTTCCACGGCAGTCCAGGGATCTTTTGCTCAATTCAGAACAAACCATGAACTGACAAAGTGCAGCATTTGATGACACCAGATAATACTGGATGCCAACAGCTGACACAGCCGACTGCTGGTCTCTTCCTCTGCTAGCAAATACCGCCCAGTGCTGGACACCACAGGTTGATTCTTCCGTGTGCTACTCATCCTTGGCTGTTGGTGCCTGGAGCTCTTCAGGGCTAATAGTCCTTGGTGTTTACTGCCCTTTCTTTTGAAATGAGCACTTTGTTCATACTATTCAGGATAATATCCCAGATAAATTTGTAGAAATATGGAGCCCACATGACCCAAGAAATAAATCATAAGCAGGTTCACAGATCACCAAAGTGAGTGTCTTAACAGGACCTATGCTATAACACAGAGGAGTCAGTACAGTGAAGAGACCCCTTCTAGACTAACTTGAGAAGTGTGTGAGGAGTGTGGCTTATGTCTCAGCTACAGGTCTGTGACTGGTCTAAATAGGCCGTTATTGGTGCAGGGCCCCTGGACAGCCTCAAATGTCACTGTGGCGATCCAATGAGGGTGCAGGACTGAAATGTCAGAGAATCTCAGAAAGGATAGGAGCAGGGTTGGCAGAAGTGTTAAGGCAGATCACTCTCTCCCTAATCTGAGCGGTGCCAGGGTATCCTCTCCCTTCTTCAAAAAGGCACCAGCTGCATCTGTAGGGGCTGGAGTGAGGAAGAAGCACAGAGGAGGTGAACTGATGTTGGAGTGGAGTGGAGTTGCCACTAGACAGCCAGGGAAGGGAAACGGGCAAAGGGACACAAGGGGAAGAAGCATGACAGTAACTGGCCAAGCCATACCCTTCTGCAGGAGACAGGATCACCTCAGTTATGGAGAATGGTCCGGTTCACAAGAGTTGTTTCTTTAAATATCTTTTGTTCATACAAATCTGACATCTCTGTTCCATTTGCTAACCAACTGGTTGGTATTAAACGAGTGCCTGCTCATTCTAAACTTGTATTTTTAAAGTCCTTAAAGGAGAGATATTCAAGGAGTAATGAATCTATTTTTTATTAGGCAATTTTAAAAAGCACCATATTCAAAGAGAAAAATGCTAGGCTATCTTCACAGACCAAGATGATAGCACTTAGCAATGTCTGGCCTTTGCATCTCATCAGAGACTTTAAATTCTAGACCAGTGACCTTAAAAGGGTAGGATATCCTCTCAAATTTCAGTTCACTGAATATTTCCAATTTTTTCTTCTCCTAATTCATACTTTTAAGTATCTGCAACATCTTTCCTATCTTACAATTGAGTATTCTGTTGGGTACTTTGTCAGCTTAACTACAGTACTGTCTTACTCACTTTTCTTGTTGTTAAAAAATGTACTTAACATCCAAAAATTAAGGGAAGAAAGGTATATTTAGCTTATAATTTGTAGAGGCTTCAGTTCATAATTGGCTTGCTCCAAGGCAGGGTGGAATGGCAGAGGGGCAACTCAGAGAAGAAACAGTCCAGGGTGGGCAGAGGGCAGCAAAGAAGAAGCCAGCAAGCAGTGAAGTAGTTAACTAGAAGACAAGAACAGCAGTCCTATTTCTCTCCCTTATGTTCTATGTATCTCACTATGAATCAATCCCAGAATCATTTACTCTAGGTCCAGCCACCTCAATAGAGGCTTCGGAGGGACATCTAGATACAAGACCTTCTTTCTCTGATATTCTATGTCTAAGGTAAATAAACCAAGTCAATAGGTTCATCCCTTTTTGGATTTCTCTAAGTTTCTTTGTTGTTATTTTCTAATAGAACATGCTAGAAAGAATAGAAATGGCCACACTGAGACTTTTCTTTCTCAAACAACTTTATGTTAAAAGGGAGAGGATGAAATTTATTTATCTTTGGCTATGAAAAAGAGATTAGGAGCCAGGTCTGGAAAACCACATTATTTCTAAAGTGGCAATGCTACTTGGTGGAGGCAGACTGCTAACCTCTTCACCCTCACTCGCTAATGTTCATATCTATAGAACAAACAGAGTGGCATTTACTATCCAGGTGATGATAATTAAAACTTAAACAATGCTAATAAAATGCTTATTGCCTGTACCATGTAATCATCAAAGCCTAGGGATGTTCTACATTTGGACAAGTGATCCTTAAAGGTTCATGTGTTAAAGGCTTAGTCCTCAGAGTAGAACTATAGGAAGCAGTGGTACCTTCAGGAGCTGAAGCCCTGGGAGCCTGGGGAAGGTCATTAGGTCATTAACACTATGACCTGTAAAGGGATTGTGGGACATCACCAGTTTCCTCAGTTTCTCTTTTGAATCCTGGCTAGTAATATAAACTGTTTACTCTGTCACATGTTTTCTCCATTGTATACCACCTTCAACCAAAGCAGTAGGGCCACCTGATGTTTGGCTGGAACTTCCAGAATTCTGAGTCAAGGAAAACCTTTTCTTTTTATGTTAGGACCTTGGATATTTTGTGACATAATGGGAACTGACTGATATAATTGTGTAAACATTACAATTATGGAAATTAAACAACAAATCTCAATAACGCTGACCATGGAATAAATTCTAAAAAAAATAATGTTATAGCTTGTATTTAGAGGTTCCCCTAAATCCTCATGTGCTGATAGGTGAGGCTTTTTAGAGGTAGGTGGATCTAAGGTATGTGATATTGGGATTAAGGATGTGTGATAACTAAATGAATTTATCATAGTTCTGAATGTGGAAAATAGAAGCCCCCTGTGTGGGGGTGGCCATAATCCATAGGCAGACAGCCTGGATGGAATACAAGAAAAAAAGAAGGACGGCAGGCTCACTGCTGCTGCTTGCTGCCTCACTGTTTCCTGCCTGTTCTGCTTTGGACTATTTCTCCTCTCTGAGGCCCCTCTGCCATATCTCCCCACCTTGGAGCCCGCTGACTATGAACTGAAGGCTCTACAAACTGTGAAGTAAGAGAAATAAACCCTTTCTCCTTTGGGCGTCAGAAATTGTGTCTCGGCAACAAGAAAAGTAACTAACACACAGAACAAAGATAATTATATTACTTATAATCTAGCTATTCTGTAATATCATAGAAAAAAAATCCCCCACAGAACTCAAGAAGTAATCTTTCCCTTTCAGTCTTCTCATTTAAGTTTTCTGAATTTAACAACTATTTATGGAAGCCATCTGCTGTGCCACTCATTGTGGTACCTACAACTGGACTTTTTAACCTTTTATTGGACCATCTAAGACCTTCTTTCTTTGAGATTCTCTAAACTAAATAAGCCAAGTCAATAGGTTCATCTCCCTTTGGATTTCTCAGTTTCTTTTTTGTTACTTTCTAGTATAATTAGAACACGCTGGAAAAGAATGGAAATAGGTCACATTGAAACTTCTCTTCCTCAAACAATTTTACATCAAAAGGAAGAAGATGAAATTTATTTTTCTTTGGCTATGAAAAAGAGATTAGGGGCCAAGCATAGTGGCCCATGCCTATTGTCCTAACACTCAAGTGGCTGAAGCAGGAAGATGCCTAGGAGTTTCAGACCATCCTGGGATACACAGTGAGTTAAAAGCCAGCCTGAACTACAGGCTGGCTTTTTTTTCTTAAAAAAAAAAAAAAACAGGGCAAGGAGACACTTAGGCTTAGACTATCACAAAGGAAAATTCAAGTAATTCCTGAGGCATTTAAAAACAGAAGCAGAAATGTCACTAAACATCCTTGAATGATTGCTTCCCTGGTGGAAAGAAAGGGTGAAGAAAACGTTTGGATGTGAGAATCACTAGACAGACAGTAACTAGGTTGTCTTTCTTAAAAATTAGTACATGCCTGCAGTACATAATCTTTGCATTCTTTGTGTGGAGCTGGTACATGCATATAACGTGTTAATCCCTTTTTTCATCTCCTTTTCCTCTTTTGCTCCCTCTTCTTTCATCTTTTGATCTCCTTCCCATTTGAGAAACACCTTCCATTTCCCTTATTTTCAGATAATAGTGAGAGTTTTGGAAACTGAGCCACGAGTACAATAATTGGGCATTTGACTTTTCAAATGATTAACATCACTGGGCACCACAGGGGTCAAATCTTGCAGCAATTTAAAAAATGCTTCTATCTAGTCTGTAGAAAAGAAATGGCTAAGAAAAGATAGGCAACAAATATGAAGTTTTAGAACTATTATATTCAAAATCAATTAAAGACACTTGTAGTTCATAAATCAGCTTATCTGATAAAGGGCAGAAACCTGACCTTAAGATACAGAACTGATTCTAAGGTTTCAAAGAAGGTTTTTAGGGAAAACATTTTAGAAGGCCCATTGAAAACACACAACTGATCAGGCCTGGGCCTTTCTACTATAAAATGCACCATCCTGTCACCTGTAAAATGAGCTACTATTCTTCACCTGTAGGTGGCCTGCACATTTCTCTAGTAGTAAACAAGAGTAAACTTTCTATAGATCAACAAGTTTCACGGATTTCCACCACCAAAAACAAATATTCCTAGCTCCATGATATATTCTTCCCCCTCTTCTCTTCTCTTCCCCCCTCCTTTCCCTCTCTCCTCCTCTCTTCCTCCCTCTCTCTTTCTCTGTCTCTCTGTCCTGTCCCTGTTTCTCCCCCCTCCCTCTCTGGAGGGCCAGAACATATTTTCCTTTACTGTGTTCTTTATGCTCTTTAACTTCTGCCTAATAAACCTCTTTATGGTTATATTTTTTAAAAAACAAGGAATTTTTTAGAAGGATTCTTAGAGGAATCTCTGAACTGACAGAAGTAGAAGGAACTGAATGATAAAGGTGGAGATAAAAGTCTAGATCTGGAAACAGTTATTCTATTTCAAGATTTTCCTAAGGAACTGTATTTCTAATAAGTCAATTACACCTGAGAAAGCTACAATCATTCCAACCTTAATCTATGGTCCCACTCAATTTCTATAGGAAAGAGTACCTAACTATAAGTATGGCACACAGAAAAGGGAAGAGAAGGGCTGGGGATTTAGCTCAAGTGGTACTGCGCCACCCTAGGACATGCAAGGGCCCGAGTTCGATTCCCAGTACCCCCCAAAAAAAGGGAAGAGAGAAAGTTCAGATAAGCATGAAAAAGCTGCTATGAGAATAAGTTGGCACAAAACCTTCTTCATTATGGTTAGTTACACAACACCTAGTTTAGTTTTTACGTATTCTTAGGATAGACTAAAAAAAATTCCACATAAAGAAGTGAAATTAACTCCACTTTATAAAATGTTTATATTACATAAATCAAAAACACACATGCATAAATATGTATACTCTTCAGAGGAAAACAAATTTCTCATTATCACCTTATTGCTAAAGATTAATTTCTAAAAATTGATGCCTTGTCTCTCTCATTGTAGAAAATTTACATACCACAAATATGCCTAAGGATCCCCAAATTAATATTTTTGTCAAATAATGAATCTTTTGGTTTTTTTTTGCTTTGTTTTGTTTTTGAGACAAGGTCTCACTTTGAGGTGAGGCTGCCCCTGAACTCACTATGTAGCCAAGACAAGCCTCAAACTCAGCAATCCTCTTGCCTCTGCCTCCCAAATGCTGGGATTACAGCTATGAGCCACCACGCCCAGCACTGTGGTATGTGGTGCTGATTTCTGGTGGGCATGAGTCACCATGCCCAGGATTGTTGTATGTGGTTACTGGGGATCGGACTCAGGACCTTGTGCTTGTGTGAGGCAGGCGCTAGAACCACTGAGCTAAATCTCTGGCCAAAATAATGATGTTTTTAAATTGAATTCTTTATTGGTACATTTTACATACAGTTCACAATCACACTCAACATTGGGGAATTTGTACCAGTATATGACAGAAGTAAATTCTAATTTTTACCCATATCCCTACCCACCCACAACCCCCACCCCTTATATACATGCTATTTCTTTTTCTTTCTGAATCATATTAATTCTTTCCCCTTATTACATTCCCCCACCACATTCCCTTTGAATATTTCCTATTTTCTTTGGTAAGAGAACCTGTAGATGTAAATGAGTTCTAGAATGTATGATAGATTTTGTAAAATAGGAAATATCCAAATAATGATTTTTAATCTCAAAATTATGTACAATAAAAAGACCTGTAATGAAAACTTATACGCTGTGAAATTGTCTTTGGATATTTTTACCTTTTATCTTTATATTGAAAGTACATTTACATTGTGAACAACTCAAATAACACAAAGCAAATGGACACTTTATTAATTTTAGCCCACTTTCTTTCTCAAAAGTTTATCTTATGAAATTATTGTGGTCTTTTCTCAATTTTTTCCATATCATATGATTTATAGGTTGTTTTCTTAAATTATACTTTTGCACATAACCTGCATGTTCTTTTTGTAATGGCAAAAATGAACCAATGCTAATGAGAGTTGGAAGCCAGTTCTAAACTACTATCTCCAAGGAGACAAAACAATAATATCTTTAAAGCTTCAACCACCGAAGTTCTCATGACTGCTCAGATTTGCTGTGATATAATTTTGCCTATGAGAAATCATGCCCATAAGTTACTGCACAGTACTTTTGTAGTTCCTTACTAATATTCTGAAAGTTATTGAGCAAAAGTATAATTACAGTAAATTGAGAAAACAGCAGTGTATCATTAAGTGTGGTGATTTTCCTCAGCGAGAAAGCTAAAGTAGATTGGAAAAGGGCAAACAAAGCAAGAAATCTAGTCAATTTCCTGTCACTATAACAAAAGACCTTCATTATCATTTGATAAAAAGTTTATTTTCATTCACAATTTTGGAAGTTTCAGTCCATGAATAACTGACTCCACTGTATTGCTCAATGGGCAGTAGATCACAGTGGGAAGACACAGTGCAGCAAAACCTCTTCTATCATAAACCAAGAAATAAATAGACCTAAAGACCTTCCCTGAAGCCCCCTCTTTAAGGTTCGACTACCTTCCAAGACCAAAACCCTGGGGCTGAGTCTTCGACACATGGACCTTTGTGGTTGATCAATGTCCAAACGATAGCAATAGGTATTTCAAGGTTCTGCTAACTCCCAAAGCCAACCCTTCATTTCTTCTGGAATTCTCATTTGATTATTTTAACAACTTGGACCACAGTGGAACTAATGCTTTCCATAGTTTTATTTTCAGTTAGTTACCCATCATTAAAATAGATCAGTTCTGTGAAGAACTTTTAAAGGAATATCTTTATACAAATCAAATGCTGCAGCACTCAGCACTCAGGATTGTTTGTTTTTTGTTGTCTTTTTAGGCAGGAATCCCACTACATTACACAGGTTGGCCTCAAATTCACAATCCCCCCACCTTGGCCTCCTTGGTGATTAACTGGGATTACAAAATTCTCTGCCATGGTTTAAGAAGATTTGACATTTTTAATAAAAGATTCATTATTAATCTACATTTGTATAAAAAGCTCATACTTCATTAGCTACAACTGGATCCTATCCTTGCTTTCCTCCTTCGCCACTTAACACTTTCCCATCTGACATCATTGTTTGCCAGTTACTAGCATTATTTAATTAGTTCCTTTAACAAATGAGTGAGTGTTGAGCATGCTTCTGTGATTAAAACACTTTCTGAGGCTGAGGATGTAGCATAGTGATAGAGTACTAGTCTAGCATGTGAGGAGCCCTCAGTTCAATCTTCAGTAGCACAAAAAAACACTACCTGAGCCTGCCCTTTGGAATCCATGTCTGTATAGCCAAAGTCACCTTCCTTGGTTCTAGAACACCTCTGTTGAGCTCAATTTTGGTGCAAAGCACACAGGAAGAAGAAATTTGTCCCAAAGGAAGTCTGCATCAGATGACCTCAATGCCTCCTACTTCAGTTGGAAATACATGGACAGCTTTCTAACATAGTACATGAGAGTGCATGTATGTACATCTAGGCAAGTGAAATGCAAAGTTTGCAGCAAAATACAGCACTCATGTCCCAGCATAGATACTGCTAGAGGAAGGGTAATCTCTTGCAGTGGGACCTGCTATCTCTTTACCTATCCTGCAGTTAACAGAGTTAGGAGGTGCCATTATGTACTGGTAATCAATTTCTGTACATCTCCTACAGGCAAGCATTAAAGAAAAGAAACACAGAAAGACCAAACTGTAGGAGGTCTGCAGCCTGATGACAGAATCAGCCATGTAGAGTTGTGTTTGGGAAACAAAGCTGTGTGAGCAGTTGGCATACAGGAGCTGCTATAAGGCCATGGGTTCCTCTTTCCACCAACCTAACTCCTATGAGGTACTGGCTCCTCTCTCCTCTGCACTCTCTTCCTACACAAGAAGCACGTGGGAGAGTGGTCAGGGGTAAACTAGGTTCTTTAATAATCTGAACACCCCTTCTGTTGTGGACACACCATTCTCCCAGTCAAGGATGACCAAATTCCACCTGAAAAATGAGAAGGCAGTGAACATGGTCAGAGCCAAGTATAGCAAAGAGACAAAAAACCTCTGGTCTTACCAAAATACATCAAGGAGCCCGTAGGCAGCACTGGAGTAGCTATGAACAATGGATGCTCTGCAGAGTCTGAACAATAGTATCTTTTACAAAACAAGGTGTGTGAAAATATATTGCATGTGGCTTCCTTGTCTCTTCATAACTAAAGATTCAAACTCAGCTTTGAAAATCAACCATTTAATGTATGGTGGGAAAACACTTGAAAGGCCTTCTGATTACAAAGGGTAATGCAAATGCTCTGTATGGACAGAGGTCAGTTGAAGGAGGAGAAAGCCACTCACATACCAATTACAGCTTTTCCAGATGAGGTCGTGTCTGCTTGCAGGAAATCTTCCTTTACCATGTTTTAAACTGACAGATAAAATTGCAAGTATTACTTAGTGTAACATGATTTTTTAAGTACATATACATGGTGGAATGGTTAAATCTAGACCATTAACAACAGCACGTACACAGATAATAAAAGCAGACTCATCCATAAAGATATGAAATCTTGTCATTTGAAATCTGCATGAAATAAGCCAGGCACAGAAAGACAAATATCGCAAGGTCTCATTCACATGAGGATATAAATATGGACCTCACAGAAGTAGGGAGTAGAATGGAGGGTAGCAAAGGCCGGGTGGGATGGGGAGAAAGGAGGGTTAAGGAAATGTTGGCCAAAGCCTGTATAATTAGACAGGAGGGATAAGTTCCAGAGATCTTTTGTGCGCTATGGTGACTAAAGTTTATAGTACATTGTATTCTTGAAAACCGCACATGGTGTGGGTGTTCAGCTCCAGAAAAGAAAACTGCCTTTTTATTTGGAGGGGAGGTGCTAAGCGCTGGCTCTGAGCCCTGGCAAGGAAACAGAGGAAACAATGAAAGGAGCAGGTGAGCTGGACACTGTCACCATGCCAGAGACAAAATGGGATCCCAGACCTTCAGGGAGAGCCCAGTGAGGGCTCACTCTAAAGGTGACTTGCTTACCTTCCTTTTACATAAAAGCCTTCCAGGAAGCTTGACTATGGGGAAGGAGTGGTACGGAAAAGTAAGCTGCAAAGTGGCAATTGTGCCCTGTATGGGAGCAGGAGCTGTGGGGACATGGGCATCCCTGTGGTCTACAGGGCATGTAACGGGTCCTGAGGTCCCTTGGGCCTTGAGGAAAGTGGCACACAAACAACTGTGCTAGGAAAAGGTCTGCACTTCTTGAGCAACCAAAAGACTTTCTCCTACTGCTAGTAAGCCCCTTGGAAACTGTACTTCCATTTCTGTCTTAGAGTTCACAATAACACAAGGATGTTAACTACTCTTCGCCAGCCTTCCTAGGGCAAGTCTCCTCAGCATAATATACTCCTCTACTTCTAATCTCTATCACAATGATACCAGGAATTCTAAAGGTTTCTGAGCATTTTTAAAACACAAATGAGAAATCAATAACAAAGAGAAGAAACAGTATTTCATTCTCTGTATTAAAAATCTGTCTTCATCTGATCACTATCATTGGTGCTATTTTACACACACACATCAGAAGGAACAGGTCTGAAATTATTCCAAAACGGCTTGAACCAGAATCATAAATATGCTTTGAGAGATGGTTTTAATATCCTTTCTTATATCTTCAACGAGTCTGATTTCTAGCTCTCTTCAAATCACTCCACTGTGTAATCTTGTATCTTCAAACATAAGCATGCAAAAAGGAACCCTTCTCCACTATTGGTGGGAATGTAGCCTGCTACAACCTCTATGCAACTCAGTGTGGAGATTCCTAAAAAAACTAGGATTAGAGGTCTCATTTGATCTTGCTATTGCCCTGCTAGAAATATACACAAAAGAATCGTATCATAGTGACATATGTGCACCCATGTTCATAGCAGCTCAGTTTGTGATAGCTCAATCTTGGGAACAAACCAAATGCCCATCAACTGGAGACTGGACAAAGATGTGGTTTTTCTATACAATGGAGTATTATTTTGCCTTAAAGAATGATAAGTTTGAGTCATTTATAATCAAATGGATGTACCTTCAGGACATACTCCTAAGTGAAATAAATAGGTCACAGATGTGTAAATATCACATCTGTTCTCCAGCATGCGAAACTGAACATGTTAATAAGTTGTAGAATGTATGATGGATATTGTGAAATAGAAAATAAGCAAAGGGGAATGTGGTGGAGGAGAGAGTAATAAGAGGTAAAGAAAAAAATGTGATGGTAATTTAAAAAATGGGAAACAAAGCTTATGTATTCAGGGGGTGGAGAGTTGTGGGGTGGGTAGAGGATTGGGAAAAATGAGAATCAAATTGTGGCATATACTGATAGAAATTCTCAATATTGATTGTGATCACGATGTGTATATACAATGTACCAATAAAGATAAAAATTAAAAAATAAGAATAAAACAAAATAAAAAAATTAAATGCATACTCCCCTTACTTAAACAAAAAAATTCTTACATTATAAATAGCTGAGTGGACTAGGAAAGACAGGCCCAATTAATGTGAATCCACCTGCCTGCCACCCATGGCACAGGCCGTTCTTGGAAGTGAGTTAGGTAATATACTCTATTTTTGGAACCAGACTCAGCTCCACCTGCCATGTATATATGTTTCTTTCCGTGTGACACTTGGTTCCAATCTCTCAAGATATTTCTCCCTAGGACTGTCCTCCAATAGAAACTCCCTGTAGTTCATTGGGAAAAAATGTTCCCATTTACTTAAGGTTTCCATTCTCTCTGGTCTTTCCACTTCCATTCTCTGATGAAGGCATCATCTTTTGTCTTCTTTGTACAAAGAAACATAAAAACAGACAGTTCTGGTCACCTAACTTCTTTAACTTCCTTGTTCAATTCTAAGGCTCTGACTCATACATCACACCAGTAACATGTTACTTGACTTGATTTTTTTTTCTCTACTACATGTCAAATACAAAGCAAGACAAAGTCTTATTTCCCTTCATACAAGACTGATTGCAACAAAAGTCAGTGGGAAAAGTTGGTGGTACTTTGATCTCTACTTGGCAGCATGAAGGGACTAAAGCTTTTCACTGCTGGTGACTAGTCATTACTTAAAGTCAAATGGAGAGAATTAACAAGTGTTGATGATCCAGTTTTTTTATTCAGTTGCCACAGAAGCCAAGTATGTCACATGCTCGATGAGAATCAGCCTCTGGGAGATGACTATTGGTGTTTCAGAAATTTAATCACTTTACACTGTGAAATGCCCTACGATATACTCTAAAGCAGACTTTACTTTAGAATGTGGTGATGAAAAATGTCATTTAAAGGTCAAAACCAGGAACTCTCTGCTCTTGGCATTCTGTTGAGCACTAAACCAAATGAGAAATAGGTGCCTTCATTTGCTGCTCATTACATGCCATGTATAACAAATTAACTCCTGCTTAGCAGCTCCAAAATGTAGTCCTTTTTAAGGGCAATATTTTAAAGCAGTAATTATACTTGTAGTTTTTTTAATTAATGTTAATGTTATTACCATAACATATTCACGGATCCAGTAGGGGTTCCCAAACTATCAAGTGGAAAGCACTTTACCGTCTTGAAGATGTACTGCCCAGAACAACATGGAGAAAGAGCCATGGGGAGCATTCATTATGAAAGAAGGGACAATCCAGACCAGGAATGTGACTGCTACTGGTGAAAAGTTAAATGAGAAAAAAAAAGTGAAAATAACTCACACTTATCAAAGGCTCAAATGGGAAGGAAAAATCAAGTGGCAAAAGAGAAAGAAAGGGAAAAAGGAAGCACAGGTGGTACAGAGAAGGCCATACATTGTGTCTGCCATTTTGAGGACACTAGAGACCTTTTGTTCTGAAGACTTCCAATCAGTGACAGAAATGAATACCATGCCCTTCAATTGAACTGGCTCTTTTCTCTATGGACAGGAAACATTTTGTCAAGAACTAGAACACAGGTGGCAGCATTTATCTTCTCCATCTTTCTGTCTAGCCGCAATCTCCTCAGTTTCCAAATGCAAGGAAATTAAAGATGATCTAAAATAAGACTTGATTCATATTACTTGATGAGTAAATATTAAGGGTATATAAATACTCCTCCAAAGGATAAATACTCACCCAGAGGATGAGAGTCCGAACACTGACAAACACATAATAAAAAAATTAAAAGCTACTTTTCCCAAGAAATGTCACCTTGTGAGAATATAGCCTTAGACTTCGAGGGAGAATATGATTCCGTTAAGCGTAAGAGCCACTATCATAGATAAAACAAGAAAACCTCAGTTAAAAGTACAGATCTTGTATTATTTTAATTTACCAGAATTAGTGACAGTTTTTTTT
>PVIC010046819.1:0-14101 GCA_004025085.1 Thryonomys swinderianus
GGGGGGGGTGGATAGGGGAAAAAATGAGAATTAAATGATGTCTTTTACTGGTACAAATTCCCAATATTGAGTGTGATCATGATGTGTGTGTGCAATGTACCAATAAAGATAAAAAAATTAAAAAAGAGAGAGAGAGAGAGAGAGACTCTCCCAAACCTACCAGAATCCTATTAGCACAGTCCCAGATCAAAAGAAAACACTAGGGTATAAAAGAAAATAACCAGTATGATTAAAAGAATCAGATCCCATAGGCTTTGGGTCTCTTTGCTTATATATTTAAAGTCAAAGGGGTCACATATTTGTGAAATTCATATGGAAAGACAGAAGGACAGGCCCTCTTCATGGCTTTGATCCAGTCCACTGTGGGTGTTAATATTCTGTTGACTCACTGCATCAATCATAAAAATCAAATCTGACACGAGAGACAAAGGGCCAAGGTCTTCCCAAAGACCTGCATCTCAGTCCTTTAACATCGCCACCCTTGTCAGAGCCCCGCAGCCTCTGGTCTCAGAACACCACAAGAGAATGCAAATGGTCTCTGTCCCTGAGCAGAGGCATCACCTGGGCTGCTTTCCACCCACATTTCAGTGACCCACTTTCTATGCGGGACAAGATGAAAGCTGGGTTATACAACACCACAGATGTTTATTTCCCTCGTTGATGGTGGCTCAAAATAACATGTATGGAAAGGAGGCTGCCCACAGGGCCTGTGCACTGCAGCTGGAGAGCCAAGCTTCGTGTCCCTCGGCTTAAACCAGACTCACACTGGAGCCAGGGCTGTCTGGATGCTCCTGATGCTCCTCCCTGTCCCCTGCATTGCATGGAGTTCTTGGTGATACACGTGGGGGGTGTGTCCTGTGGCTATTGAGGGACTGAGATAGATTGAGTGCTGGACAGCTCAGGAGGATAGCCAGCTATCAGAGAGTTGATCCTTGGGATGAAAGTGGGCTTGAGCACCACGGAAATTCTTTGTAATTCTGTTATACTGGCAAAACATACAACTACCTACTACTTCTTGTGCCTATGCCACCCCTTCCTTCTTCAGTCCATGATCCCCACAGGGAAGTAGGAGCAGGTAAGACCAGCTCTGGCTTGGCCAGGATGCAATGCAAACATACAAAAGGAGAATGATCTACTAAAACCAATCTACTGAAAAAGTATATTTGGGGTTGTATGCCTATGTGTACGTGCACTTGTGTGTGCCTGCTATACATTGAGTATTTTATGATATCAGCACACAGAGGGCACAGGAATTATGAGCTGGCAGCATTCACCCACCATCCTTTTCTCTGGGTGCTGATGCTAAAGGGCATCCCAGAGCTTGCTGCACAGAAAAGGAACTCAGAGAAGAGTATAAGACTCAACAAGGTCAAGGAGATAAAGCTGGAGCTAAGACACCACAAGCAATAGGAGCAGCCCCAAGACAAGCCAGGGAGACAGGTCCCCTGGGGCAGGCATCAGGAGAAAACCCAGGGAGGCAGCACGGCTGGAGTCTGGCTGCAGTTGAGGGTTAGACTGAAAACAAACCTAGAAAACACTCATAGGCCAAGGGAAAGCAGGGATCTCAGGCCTCACCAAGAAAAGTGGGAGCCACACTGCAGACAGAAGACTATATTCAAGACAGTAATTGCATTTTTCACTATAGAAAAGTTCTTAGAAAGTGAAAAGCAAATCAGAATAGAGCAAAGAGAGAGGAAAGAAGACCCCAGAGAAAGCTATCTCCCTGAAGCAGAGGGGATGTTATAGAATTCTGGACCAAGAGACCACAAGGGTGGGGAGACACCCTGAACTCTGGCTGCACATAGAAGAGTTCTCGAGGACCAGTCAGAGGTGGAGTGAGGATTTTGCTGAGCACTGGAGGCAGATTCAAAGGTCACCCAGTTGTATTGAAGCAGGAATTCCCTCCCCATTGTCCACACCCCTGCTTCCCTGTTCTGAGGAGCTCCTGGCATGGTGTGTGAGAGGCAGGAGAAGTGGCTTAAAAATTCCAGTGCACCATGCGCAATGCGTTCCACATGGTGCCCATATAAATACTACGCTCTTGCAAGCAGCTGCAGCAGCTCCTACCAGCACCTGGCTCTGCTTGTCACTGCCCCACACTCACTCCCTGGAGGCCTCGGCTCCCCGATCACCCTCATCTTTGTGAGCTCCTGCCTAGCTGCCTCCCCTGGGCTGTATCAAAGGAAACAAGCTCCAGGTGGTTTGAGAATTCATCCTCTTTGTGCCTGGCCTCCCACCCCCCATTCCGTCCCGCCCCATCCTGCACTGGGATGGCTTGTACCACTGTTCCATGGGGTAGCCTCATGCACCACAAGATCCACGGGGTCTCAGTGCTTTGTGGAAGAGCAGAGTCTTAGGGTTGGTGCACAGGAGTGAAGCCCAACCATGGTCCATGCTTCAGCCATCCTTCGCTGAATGCCTGCTATGTTCCAGCCACCATGTTGGCAGGATGCGCAGAACACCTTGAGATGCAAGGGCACGAGAGAGGCAGAAGGGCACCAATGGGTAGGGGACTGAGTTCTGTGAGGAGACTCACCTGGTCTGGACCTAGGCCACAGGCACAAGGCATCGTTGATATGTCATTTCAGTGTTGAAATTTTCAGGAACTTTGGAACCCAGCTATTAAACCCTGGCTAACTTGAAATCAGGTGTGGTGGAAATATTTGCTTCATGGAAATCAGAAAATCTGTGCATCAGACCTGTCTCTAACCCACCTCTTCACCGACCTTTGAATCAACTGCATTCCAGCTCTGCAGTCCACACCTGCCCCCGCCCCCCGTCTTGCAGAGACCGCAGGACATCACAGTATGGTTGGAAAACGTTGTATTGAGTTGTGAGTTACAATAGAAGCATGAGGACACGAACAACAGAGGGTTGAGGGTGAGGTCGGTATGGAGGTGGGGCCCAGAATCCTGCCCCTACCCCCAGTCTTGCAGGTACAGGGGAAACTCAGTTCTGTGAATCGGAGTGGTGAATAAGACATGCCTCTCCAGCAGAGCCCGGGAGGAGACTGAAGCAACAGGAGGACCAGCCAGAGCAGGGACTCCCCATCTTCCAGTGCAAAGCAGGACCTTCCATGCCTGTTTCCTTATTTATGAAACGCGGACCCCAATACCTGCTCAGGGCCATTGGGACTAAAGGACTTGACATGGGGAGCATTGTAGCCAGGCAGTTCCCACTGTTGTCACTGCTCCTCTACCTTGCTCTTGGACATTGCTGATGTCCTCAGGAGGGAAGAAGAAACTAACGGGGTAACTAAGTTTTGTCCTTCCTTTCCTTCCTCTGAAAATCCCCAACACTTTCATTTTTCTTGACCAAGAGCTTCCAAACCTAATCATTAAAATCCTAAAACGCAGTGTCCCTGGATAAACCAGAAATGTGCCTTTTGTAAAGCCCTCTGAGCGAACCGTTACAGACTTGAGCCGGGAAGCACCAGCCCCACGGAGTCAGGCACCAAGCGCTTGTTACCAGGGCTTCGCAAGGTGGTCAGTGCTGAATATCTCAGACAGAGATGGTCCCTTTCTTTAGAGGGGTTTTTTTTGTATGTTGGAATCAGGCAATCTTTCTAATAAACAATGTATGTGTGCCTCCTTGCACAATAATGTAAACCAATAACAGCCTCCTATAATGCTATTTTTAAAAGGCTTTAAATAACGTTTTCAATGCAAAACAACCCACTTAAGCAGTCTTAATTCATTTTATGGGCCAGTTCTAAAGCTGAACCACTAGTGCTATGAGAACCACACCGAACCAAACGGAGCCATTTCATATGTCACCACCACACAGGCCTCGCACTGTGACGTTAAACCAATAGGTTCCACATGGAGCAGACCAAAAGGGATATTATTTGTATGGTTCTCTCACTCCCTCGTTTGGGGACTATGTGGTCATTGCCCTCATGGTATTCACCCTGATCTTGACTGAGCCTGTTTCGTGCACCAAAAGGAAAACATAAAAAAGAGTTCTTCATCGAAGTCTCTGGCTTCTAGAGAACCTGGAGATAAATTCAGCTGATGGGTTTTTCCTGATAAGTTAATGTTACAAGCTTCACAAGGGTGACCTCAAATCCACACTGCAATGAAAAGCAGTTCACCCAACGCACGGCGCTTGATAGTCTACTCACTGCCTTTTAATTAAAATTCCAAGTTGGTGTTTTTGTTTTCAAAGGAAGGATGGAGCGCATCAAGGTCACTTGGTGCAGCCAGGCGCTGCCGCTGCCGGGGAGGAATGCCTGGCTGCATATTTACACTTCAGCAGCTCCTGGGAGGGCGGCCTGCTGCCTGCGCAGGAAGGATTTCTAACAACTTTCAGAATGCTCTTTCGATATAAATAGCCTCTACGGCATGATATATTCTAGCAAGAAAGACTGGAACAAAAGTAAGTTATTGACTGGCAGATGCCTGCCTGCCAGTGGGCATAGGCACATCAGGGACTGGTCTCTTTCCAGCTATATTTAGCATCCGCATTAATGTACTGCTGAACAATGTCGTTTAGGAGAGCCACATAAATCAGAGGAGGAAAGATTACTAAAATTTATGAAGCAATCACTGTGCGAAACCCCTGGGCGCAATCACTGTGATAAATATCTTGTTAAATCCCCAGCCCGTCCCCACCTTATGTTTCCTGTTAACACAAGGGGTCCATTACTGAGCGTTGCTACTTCCCACAGGAGAAGCCATCTGCATTTAAGAGCTGTGCGGCAATCTGGGCCCAATCCAACCTGACAAAACCTCTCTTAGAACTAAATAGATTGAAGAGCCCACTAAGCAAGCACACTCTCTCCCTGGATTTTCCAGGGTGATCTCGGTTGGGGAGGGTCATTTTGTTCTTTTAAATAGAAAAATCATTAAATACAGAAGGAAAGAAGTTTTATGTTTATTCATTGGCCAAGTCTTTCACGTAAATAATGGCACAAGTCAGGGCTCCATCCTTTGTTAAAGAGGGGAGCCTGGGACTGAGGGCCGAAATGAGGGTCCGTCATATAATCGGAGCTCCCTCACTTTGAAAATGAAGTGAAGGGGAAACTTCTCAGAGGGGAGCAAGACAGGCCACAGGGGGAACCATTCTGGGGTCTTGCATCAAGAGCAGTGTGTTGCCTTGAAAGGAGAACTGATAATTGTGCTAACTGATTCTGGCTCTTCATGGAACAACAGCTGATTCCACAATCGGTACACAGTGCCATGTGTAAAAGTTACTTGGTAGCAGCTTATCGTCTACACATTGCATGACCTTTAATAAAATTATCTAGCTCTCTTGGCCTCAGTTTCCTCATAAGAGGGGTCTGCTATGGTTTGAGGTACTCCAAAAGGCAATCCTAGATGCTTTGACTCCAGGGATGGTGCTGAGCTGGTGAAAGCTCTGAGCAGATCCTGGTTAGATTTTCAGGATGCTGCCCTTGGAAAAGATTAATACTGGTCTGAAGGCGTGGACCAGCTCATTCAAGAGTTCACTCTAAAAAGGACACAACTGGCTCCTGCCACCTGTTCATCTGATCTCTTCTGCCCATCTTCCCAACATTATGATCACATCCACCAGAGCCGAGTAGATGCTGCAGCCATCACAAATCCCCAGGACTATGAGCTATATAAACATCTTTAGGTTATACAGTACCCAGTCTCACGTGTTTAATTGTAGCACCACAAAACATACTGACACAGGGTCCCCATGGGGGGGGGGGGGCTGTTATAAAAATAAACCAAGAAAATTCAGGTCAGTGTATTTAGCATTGTACCAGGCACATGGCAAATGCTCAAGAAATATTAGTTATCATTATGATAAATTTTGATGATGGTCCAAAGGAAGTAGATTAATAGAAACAGGGAGATCTTGACAATGTTGGCTTTTGAACTCTGCCTCCGTCTTCCCACAGCTGGAGAGGGGGTGGGGCAGATGGGAGAGTATGGGATGGCTCTACTTATTTGCTATTGGGAGTACCATTAATTAGTTCCAATATGAACTGAGTCCCACTTACATTAGGTATGCAACAAATGAGCAGCATGGCTTCGTCTATCTCTTCCTCCAAAATGGGATTGTATTCTGAATTGCGCTCAGTAACTGTAATGAAACAAATACAATCTGCTAACCGATCGTTTTCATTCACATCATTCTTTTTTCATGGTGATAATGGGAATATCATTTTTGGCACACAATTTTAAAAAATAAACTAAACTTGAGATGTTAATGCAATTGGAGTTCATGTGAAAGGCACAGACTTTTCGTGCACAGAATAGTATAAACCAGACAATAGGTTATTTTGACTTAAAACCTTGCCATTTTATACCCATTTCAGTGCCCATTTTTAATAAAATGCAGCTGTTGAACACAGCCATGGTAAAACTGGTAAAGAAAATTCTTTCACAGGCCTGATTTGGTAAGACCTAGAGACAGAACAAAAGTGTGACTCACTGAATGAACTGGCTGGTGAAAGAGGCCAAGGATGCAGCTCAGCAGTGCCTCACCTGCCTACAAGCACAGGCTCCTGCCTTCGATCCCCGGAACCAGTAAAAAAATCAGGGAGCAGCTGAAATGACAGGGGCCACTTTCACATCCTCGTCTTTCAGCACTGGCGTTGCCTTAATCAGGCTGAGCAAATCCTCACATACACTGAAACCTAACTTCAAGAGTTCTGTGGGGATTCACAGAGGCACGCTGGCACTTCATACATGTGGGCAACAGGAAGACACTGTCACCCTAGAAAACAGTCCTGCCTCCAGGCCTCCACCCGAGGCTTTGATCTGTAGAGTAAAGCGTTGAGAGCAAGGCTGCCCTGCCATCCTCTGTACCCCAGCATCTTCACACAGGTGAGCTCAAGTTAGTGAAACCAGCAAAGCAGTTTTCCATTTGACTTCTATGTTCCACCACTCTGCTGAAACTGCAGCACCTCCTACTCCACAGTACAAATGGCCTTTAGCAGAGAGCCGTTTTCTTCCCTGTTTCTGCAGCACTTGGCACTAGACAGCTCTGTCTTGGAATCCTTTCTTTTGTTTTGTTTTGTTTTGCTTTGTTTCTGTGATACTATACTGTTATGCATTTTCTTCCTCCACACTGATACTCACCTTCCAAGTCTAAATTTTTGGAGTCACTTGTCCCGATTCATAAACACATGATGCCCTGATGTTTTCCCTTTCACTCCCTCTCATCAGTCTTATTCATTTCAGTGACTGAAAATTATAACTCCCAGATCTGTGTCTCTGGTCCTAACATGTTTTCCAAATTCTAGAAAAGGAGGCAAAACTTTCAGACACCTGCAGAATCCAGGCAAGTAATGCAAATAGCTAAAATAGGCAAACTGGAGGACTATACAGATTGGTAAGGGACCACAGTGAGTGGAGAGTTCATACTTCACTCACAATACTAGCAACTGATGTCCACATAAGGAAAGTCAAATGTACATATGTCTGACAATCCTCACGCTCTCCTTTTTGAAATTGGGCCAGGCAGAAGGGCTCCCTCAAGGAAGAATGGGAGAAGAAAAAAATTGTCCCACAGTCAACAGGCTGTAATCTAAAAACATACTATCAGTATTCACATGGGCATCCATGGAGTAGGCTGCAAGAATCATGTCACTTGGACACACAAGAAGTTCCAGAGGTTTCTCATAAAGGAGATTTTTAATATATATCCTCCATTATAATGTCATGAACACTATTAATTCTCCACTATAATGATACAATAGCCCCAGTGGTCTCATTTTTATTCACATTATCTACTCACTACTGCATGATTAATCTTCATAAAATCCTCTTCTTGGGGCCGGAGATTTAGCTCAGTGTTTCCAGTGCCTGCCTAGCAAGCGCAAGGTCCTGAGTTCAATCCCTGGTAACCACATACAACAATGCAGGGCATGGTGACTCATGCCCACCAGCAATCAGTACCACATACCACAGTGCTGGGTGTGGTGGCTCACGCCTGTAATCCCAGCACTCAGGAGGCAGAGACAGGAGAATTGCTGAGTTCAAGACTCGCCTGGGCTCCACAGTGAGCTCAGGGCCAACCTGAACTACAAAGTGAGACCCTGTCTCAAAAAACAAAAAAAAAAAAATCCTCTTCTTATAATTTCCCTACACAAAAATTTCACATATTCTTATAAATCCTGAAGCTTAGTATATAACCTCCCAATCTGGTATCCAAAGTCCTCTGTAATATGAAATAACTGCTACTAGTTGTCCCTAAATATGCCTTTTCTCCTTTTCTGGTAAAAAAAAAAAAACTCACTAATTGCTGGACATGATGGCTCACACCTGTAATCCCAGCACTTGGGAGGCAGAGGCAGGAGGACTGCTGAGTTTGAGGTTTGCCTGCCTGGGCTACATAATGAGCTCAGGGCCAGCCTGAACTGCAAAGCAAGACCCTGTCTAAAAAAAAAAAAAAAAAAAAAAAAAACACTAATAGCATGTCAGCAGCTAGAGGGGCCCATGTGATTAAACTGTAGTCAGTGAAATGAATGGACAGCTTTATGCAGGATTTTCTGTAAACATTCTTATCGCTTAAGATAAGACACATATACACCCTTTAATTCCTCTGTTCTTTATCCTTTGCCACCTTGATCTAGAATGTGATTTTATTTGTAAGGGTCCATTAGAGGAACAAGCCTATAGGATACATATACAGTAGGTCCCCAACTTACAAATATTTGAGTTGTAAACTGTCACAGGTAAAAATAGATATCACATTACAAATATTCATGGATGTGAACAAATTACAGAACTACCATACTACCATTTTAAGGTAACTGTTAGATTAAATATAATTTGTTTGCAGTATTTGTGTGTGTTTGGTTTTTTATGCTTTATACTGCATATTTGAGTCAAAGGTGTATAAGACTCATTTTGTCAGATTTATGAACGAATCTGACCTACAAATGTTCTCCCAGAATGGAACTCATTCGTAAGTCAGAGACTTACTTTGTATGTTATTATGAGAAGGCTCACATGATTATGGAGGCTTAAAATTTCACAGTGTGTGGTTCACAAGCTGTAGAACCTGACATTCTGATGATATAATTCAGTATGAGTCAAAAAGGCTGAAACTGGGCTGGAGATTTAGCTCAGTGGTTTCGGCGCCTGCCTCACAAGCACAAGGCCCTGAGTTCGATCCCAGTAACCACATACAATGCTGGGTGTGGAGACTCACACCCACCACCAATCAATACCACATACCACAGTGCCGGGCATGGTGGCTCACGCCTGTAATCCCAGCACTCGGGAGGCAGAGACAGGAGGATTGCTGAGTTCGAAGCTTGCCTAGGCTACATAGTGAGCTCAGGGCCAGCCTGAACTACAAAGCAAGACCCTGTCTCAAAAGAAAAAAAAAATGCTGAAACCCAGGAAAGTCAAGGGCACAAGTCCCACTCTGAGGTAAAGTCCAGGGGTTCGCGAAGAGCTCAATCTAAGTCCCACAGTCCAACAGCTTGAGAACAAGGAGCTTTGAAGACCAATGGCATGAAAGATAGAGATTCCAATTCAAGGAAACAGAGAGGGAATCCTTCTTTCCTCTTTTGTTTTATTTGTTCCTCAACAGATTGGATAGTGCTTACACATATCAGTGAGTGTGGACTTACTTCATCAGTCTATTCATCCCATTGAGGATCTCTTCCAAGACATCCCTGTCAACACATCCAGAAGTAGCGCATGGCCAACCATCCAGGCATCCCTTAACCTTGTCAAATGGATGCTTAAAATTATTGCAATGATGCTACAATCTGAGCCTCGAGTAAAAGTCCACACTGTGGATTAACAAACCAAAAGGACCTGAGTTGCTAACACATCAGAGTATCATCCCACCCCTGGGCCTCATGGACTTTACATATTTATATCTCTAGTTATGGATGCTTTGGTTTTCTATGACTCTTAGCTGAGCTTTGTCCTCATGATACAGATTCCCAACAGATGTGTCTCTTCCCATATTCTAACGACATCTTATATATTATTCCTACAAAGATACATGTTGCTCTTCAAGAAGGTCTACTTTCATGCCTTTGGCTTTTCTAACCTAAAACTGAGGTGTTTCATCTCATTGAAATTCCATTCTACTTTCTCAAGACCCATCTCAAATCTCATATCTCAGTGCCATAATATCTTTCTTTATATCACATAGTACATTAGTACATGATCTAACTCTCTTGTTCTTTCTTTCCTTCCCTTTCTCACTCCACAACAGCATTTTATCCATTCCTCTCTGATTTCCTACATGTGCAAAGGAGCAACAGCAGCAGCTCCACATCGCTACACCCATGTCACTGACCTTGGGTATATTAAATAGTGGATCTGCAATAGAATTTGTTTCACCGATTTGAGTAAAACTACTCAGAAGAGTACAAGGCGGAAGAATATACACAGAAAGCATCCCCACAGGTTTCAGGCTCTTGTTGTGATCGGGCTTTGTTACACCTGTGAACTAGAGCTGCTGTTGTACACCAACTGGCAAAGCCAACTCTCCTTCAGCATTTAGTGTCCCCTTAAGCCTAGGAATCAAGAGATCACATCAAATCACCACACCTGCCCATGCCTCTCCTCCACCTTACTCCTCCCTGAACCACTCACTCCTGGGCAATAACAACCTTGGTGTTTACCACACAATCAATGGGCCATTCTGACTTTATATTTGATCAGATACACATTGCATTATTTTGGGCTTAGGCATAACCTCCGTTCTACCCTATGATCCACGTGCCCCTTCCAGATTTTTTCTTTTGGAACCTGCTCTGGATGGCAATAAGAACAGCTTGGCTTGGCAGAGGTCCGGGTTAGGCTTACGTGACATATGGCCCTGTTGGATGCAAGCCACACTGTCAGAGTACCCAGGGAGCTGGTCTCGGTGCTAGGAGCTGCCTACCTGAGAGCCCATTATCACTTCTCAAGGAGGCCTTTGACAGAAGATGACATTTGAATATAAATAGCAAAGAAAGAAGTTGGGAGAGAAAACAGAAATATCTTCTCCAGGGTCCAGGCTACTCTGGGGCCAATGCTTCCAGAAAGTCAGATGATCACTTCTGCCTGTCTCTCCCGAGTGACATATGTTCTCTCAGGAACTGCAAAACTCTTCGGTGGCCAGGTTAAGATGGGCCGGCTTTGCCCCATCTCTGTAAAAAGAGCTTCCTTGTAATTGCCTCTGTCCTCTCAATTGCATTTGTGTAGATTTCCTAAGAACAAGACTACAGAAAGGAAGAAAAGCTGCAGGCCCAGCCAGAGCCTGCCTGAAGACCCGGCGAGCATGAAGGAAGTGACAGGGCACTGGGAGGAGAGACAGACTTGGTCCCCATGGTTCAAAAGTAAGTGTCCCATGCAAGGTGTGGTGACACACACCTGTAATCTCAGCACTCTGAGGCTGAGGCTAGAGAACCACAAGTTCAAGTTTCATCTGGGTCATTTAGCAAGAGCATCTCAAAAAATAAAATTAAAAAAATAAAGAGGGTAGGGCTGTGGATGTAGCTTGGTATAAAAGCTCAGCCACTCACCCACCCCCCCCCCAACAAAATCTAAATTCCCTACACTGCACTCAAGATCAGGCTACCCCTCCCTTCCCAGTTTCTCTGATCCTCGGATTACCGTAGTAGACAGAGCATTTTTCCCAGCAGTTTCAAAGGGACTGGTTCAGACAAAGGCCTTGGTTTAAACCTTGGATTTTTTTTTTCTTTTTTTTGAGACAGGGTCTCGCTTTGTAGTTCAGATTGGCCCTGAGCTCACTATGGTGCCCAGGCAAACCGCTGCGAACTCAGCAATCCTCCTGTCTCTGCCTCCCGAGTGCTGGGATGACAGGAGTGAGCCACCACGTCTGGCACTGTGGTATGTGGTATGTCATATTGATTGCTGGTGGGCGTGAGTCACCAGGCCCAGCATTGTATGTGGTTACCGGTATCAAACTCAGGACCTTGCATTTGCAAGGCAGGCACCAGAACCACTGAGCTAAATCTTCAGCCCCAACCTTGGATTTTTTTAAATCTTTTGCTTTGATTATTTTTTTATTTTTATTTTTACATATTACCTTTCACTTATTTTATCAACTGCTTCTTTTGTTCCAAAAAAGTGGCTGTTTAATCTGTCAAGCAATATATTATGGTGTCCCTAGGACACTTTAAATCAGGGCTTGGCAAACTATCTATAAAAACCCACAGTAAGTATGTTTCTATTTTGTAGGCCATATTGTCTTACTGAGGACACAGCCATACAGCAGTGAGCATGTCTGTGTTCCAATAAAACTTTATTTATAAAATGAGGCACTGATAATTTATAAAATGTATGGGCCTATGAATTGTAGTTTGTCAATACTTGCCTTAGATCCAAACTAAAGGGGAAGAAACTAAGGAAAATAGCCAGAAAGGCCCAAGTAAGAAAACCTATTATCCTTTCAATGAGCACCCATTCCTATTTCTTTTTTCTAAAATTGATTTTACTGGTATATGTTATATACACAGTATGATCATAACTGATATTGAGACTTTGTACCAGTACATGACACAATTTAATTCTCATTTTCCCCTTTCCCCTGCTCTGCCACAATCCCCTGCCCTTATATATAAAAGCTTTGTTTCCTTCTTTTTTACCATCAAACTTTTTCATTCCTATTTCTAACCTTCTAGTCTGATGCTAGGACCATAGAAATTCTTGTTCCCAACCACTGCAATTAAGCCTGAATATTGAGGTTTTAATTTAGAAAAAACAACGCCGACGCTTGTCTCACATGCATGCCCGCCACAGTGTACAGACCTTTCCATCCTCATCTAGCACCAGCACTGACCTCACACATGGCCTAGATTTCATTTCCACCCAGCAGCCCAGATCTTATCCCAGGGAAACTGTTTATGTATCACAAAAGGACAGAGCACCAAAGTTTACCCATGCTATCTCAAAAGATACAACAGAGTAGCTAGCATAGGAACAAGGTTCTTGCCAGGCACAGAAGGAAAAAAGTACACTCCAGAGGGGGAAAATGACTAAAGAAACTGACATGATTCATTTTTAATTTCAGAAAAGTAAATGGCTTGTGTATGGGAGAATAGAGAAGGACAGGACCAGGTAAGGACACAAACAGGAAGCTATTAAAGGCCCTGAAAAAATAATGATGACAATCCCAGAGCAGGCAATGAAAGGAGAGCTGAGATGCTACCTCACATGCAAACACTACTATGATATTAAAAGTATAGTGTGACTGGCTGAGGAGGTGCAGTAAAGAGAAAACATTAGGAATTAAGGATATATTAGGATTAAGAATAGATCAGCCAGTATGATAAGTATTGTGAAATAGAAATATTCAAAGAGAAATGTGATGGAGGAGTGAGTAATGAGGGATAAAGAAAAAATGTGATGGTAATAAAAACAAAAGGAAACAAAGCTTATATATTTAGGGGATGGGGTGTTGTGTGGTGGGTAGGGGAACGGGAAAAAATGAGCATTAAGTTGTGTCATATACTGTTACAAATTTCCAACTTTGAGTGTAATTATGATGTGTATATACAATGTACTAATAAAAATTTAAAAATTTTAAAAGAAGAATAGATCAGCCAGAACATTCCTGTAATCTCAGCTACATAGGAAGATGAGGGAGGAGGATCTTGAGTTCAAGGTCAACCTGGACAATTTAGCAAGACCTTGACTCAAGAAGAAAAAGAGGTGGGACTATGTTTTAGTAATAGCATGTTTACCTAGAATGCATGAATAAGGCCCTGGAGTCAATAGCCAGTACTGCCAAAGCAAAAAAACAGAAAAAAAAAAAGTTAACCATGGAACTAGGCAATATTCAAATTAAGATTAGATAAGGGATTGGGCCAGAATAGAGGGTATCATTGGTTTATTTCCCACTTAATAATATGATTCAAAAGATTCTTATAGGGCTGGAGATTTAGCTCAGTGGTTCTGGCACCTGCCTAGCAAGCACAAGGTCCCTGGTTTGATCCTGGTAACCACAAACAATACCAGGCATGGTGATTCACACCCACCAGCAATTAGTACCATATACCACAGTGCCAGGCATGGTGGCTCACATCTGAAATCCCAGCACTTGGGAGGCAAAGGCAGGAGGATTGCTGAGTTTGAGGCTTGCCTGGGCTACATAGTGAGCTGTAATGAGAACTACAAAATGAGACTGTCTCAAAAAAAACAGTCTT
>PVIC010046820.1:0-14085 GCA_004025085.1 Thryonomys swinderianus
GTAGGTAAATAGTGAACGTCTCCTATTAGACTTTTATAAAACCTCATCACTGATCAGAAATATCAGTGCTGGGGGGCGGTTTATCATTGGGCAGAGTTTTAATTAAAAACTGTACTTTGTTTTCAATCCAATTTTGGAAAGAGTACAGGAGAAAAAAGCAAGATGTAAATTTTACAATGCCTTGGCAATGTATCCAATTCTCAGCCGAACAAAGAAGCTTATATGTGGGAAATCTTGTAGGAATAAAACATGTAAAATAAATAAAAAGCTCCCAGTGCTTAATTCCAATCTTCTCCACAGCAACTGGAGCTGCTGATAAGACACCTACTTGGAGTAATGACGCAGAGTGTGAAAATGCCACAACCCAGACCTCACAAGTACGGACAAAGGCCATTTTTTTTTAAAGGAAATGGTTGCAAATGTGAAATGTAATGTGCTGAGCCCTTTTCAAAGGTATGTTCATGAACATGGCAAGATGCCAAGGCTGAGTTTTCCTAACGTGATTGGAAGAGCAAGGAGTACAACTATTATAGGGCAGCCAGTATTTGTCCATGTTGTATCACATGTTTACATACTGTCAATTCTTTATTAGTGGGAGGTTTAATGGGAATATAAATATTATAAAGTGTGTTTACTACCGATAAATCAAAGGGGTGCTGCAGTAATCTGCAGTACTACAGCTCATTTTGGATAATTACGGGGGCCCTGAAGAATGTGTTTATGTATTACAAAGAAGGGATTGTTAAGAAGAAAACAGTTTTGGGTTGGTGACACTTTGAAAACAGTAGAGTGTGATCCTGCTTGGGACTAACTTAGAAATGAGTGAGAATGTTAATTAAAAAAGATTTTGTGTGAGGGTAATAAAAAAGGAAGCAAAGCTTATGTATAGGGGAGTTGTGGGCTGGATAGGGGATTGGGAAAAAATGAGAATTAAGTCATGTCATATACTGGTACAAATTGTCAATATTGAGTGTGGTCATGATGTGTATATACAATGGACTAATAAAGATTTATTTATTTGTTTGTTTGTTTGCTTGTTTATGTATTTATTTTTTGAGGCAGGGTCTCACTTTGTAGTTCAGGCTGGCCCTGAGCTCACTATGTAACCCAGGCAAGCCTCGAACTCAGCAATCCTCCTGTATCTGCTTTCCGAGTGCTGGGATTACAGGCATGAGCAATCATGCCCTCCACTGTGGTATGTGGTATTGATGGCTGGTGGGCATGAGTCACCACGCCCAGCATTGTATGTGGTTATGGGCATCGAACTCAGGACCTTGTGCTTGCGAGGCAGGCGCCAGAACCACTGAAACAAATCTCCAGCCTTAATAAAGATTTTTAAAAAAAGATTTTACGAAATGGTGAATGAGAAAATCCCTGGTGGTTTCAGTTGCTAGACTAGCTCTGTTGTGTCAAACTTCATGCAGATAACTTACTATAATTACAGAAATAGCAGAAGAAATGATTAGTTAAGATTTTGCTGGCAATAAAGATACTAATATGTTACTGCACATTGAGTTCTAGTTTACATTTTATGCAGAGGTAAATTAGACTGCAATGTTTTTTATCCTTGTTTTATGGAAGCCTATTTTCATCACAGTCTTTAAGGTTATTATTGGTTTACCTCCTGCTACCTATTTTATTAGAATAAGGTGATTTTCAGCTTCCTTATTTTTCCTGAAAACCATAAGACATAGTAAACTGTAAACACAGTGAGTCAACAAAGGGAATTAAACAATGGCATCCTAAGCCCTGCAAGGTCGTATTCTAATGAAATTAAATTTTCTACTCTTCAGGTATTTTTCATTTGTAAATAAGTCTGGCTAGAACATATAAATGTTCTACTGATTGTATTAATTTTGTATGAAGCATACATTCTTTTTCCTTTCTGACAAGCTAGTCAGACTCTACCAGTTTGGTGATTGTTCAAGAAAAATGCAGCGTGGAAGGAAAAAATGCTGCCGGAAAGCGAAATGAGCATAAAATGAGTTTGAGCTGAGATTGAGGTATCTGTATTGTCATTTAAAAGAGAATTTGAGAGCTAGTGAGAGAGTTTTGTGTTTAGGCATTAACAAGTGAGCAGCAAGCAGCTGGACGGTGAGACAATGTGCTTTTTCCCCTGGTTGCTCTCTTTCATCTGCCCCTGGAATAACTACCTTGCCCAGGCTGTACCATCTGCCATTCCTTCCTCTGGTTTGGCTTCCAAGGCCCCACACAGGAATGATCTGCCAAATATGCTGGGCAAACCAAACCCAGTCTCTAATAGTGTGTTATGTAGATAAATTTGTTATGTGTGTATGTACATATATATAAATATACACACAAATACACATATATATTATACAACATACATACATACACAACATATATCTAAATATATATACAAATACATATAATATAAATATTATATATGTGTGTATATATATATATATATACATATATAAAACAATATTTGGTTGTTTCAAGGTATTCTTTTTCTCCCAGCATCAATTTTTCCTTGGGAAAAATAATCAACTCTACCTAGCAAAAATATCCACATCACTGAATAGTAATATTTCCAAGTTTTCCGACTTTGTTTGAAATTTGGGACCCATGCTTCAGTCGGATGTAATAACAGATAGTTTGGTTCTTCCACGTCTTACTTCATTCAAATTTAGTTTGCTTAGTATGACTTCAAAGCTTTTGATATTATGAGATGTACAGATTTCATTTTCCAGCTCATCCTTTCCTATTCGTTTTGTAAAGAGTGGATATCAATAATGCTCATTTCTTAAGAAGAGAGGCCTTGAGGTCTTAGCTCTTTCACACTTATTCAAATTCTCTTCACAGTCAAATATGATACCCTTTTCCTTTAAAGTGGTTTCAAATGTCAACATAGAGTAGTTAAATGTTGAGAACTGAACTTTCATGTTTCATTAGCGTATAGATGAATGCCAGCAAACTTGGTTGGAAAAATAGTTCTTTAAAAGCATATCACATTTCTCCACTGGTTACCATTAGATATTAGATTTGCACATCTATAGGAAAACAAAAAGTAATTGAGATGGTGTTGAAAACTCTGGGCGAAGAAAGGGAATTTCAGTATTTATATGCTACCCACTGCAGTAGATTAAAAGTTTTGAAACTTTTTGAAGTTATCAGCCCACTAATTTTTTCTTTTAGTTCTCTTATCCTAGGAATAGACTTTCATGTTGATCAGATCTTCTACAAAAAGAGAAATCTTACAATCATTAAATATTAGAAATCTTATGATCATAAGTATTAAATGCTTATTTGTATACGTATGACTTCTAGATGAGTCTTGTACCTTTTTCTCTCTAGAATCAACGAGTTCATGGATGTGGTCATTATAAATCATTATCTCATTAAACTTGGAAAGATTTATGCACCAACAGTCAAAATTCCCATCTAAGTCTTCAATTTAGTGTAGGATCCTCTTCCTATGGGACTGTATCACTTCAGCCCCATCTATGTGTGTAAACATGGTTGAAAATGAATCATAAATGAGATCTGGTGACACAAACTCACACCAATATGCTGCTACTCCCACTTGTTGGCTGTGGAATTTGGATGTCATTTATTCTCCATGAAATTCATTCTTCCCATCTATATACTCATCCCATTAATCGAAACTTTGTAGGAGCTGTTAAGAGTCCAGTGAGATGTAAAGTACCTAATGCAGACTCTGGTACAAAGCATGTGCTTAATTTCATACACAAACACACACACATACACACATATTTAATCTAATGATTGACTTCAGTTCATTTATTTGTTTCTACTCTATGTACCTGTATATAATGGGAGATCTTCCTTAGAAGAGCTTATCATACATTTGATTTCACTGTGTTCTATCATTATGAGTGGGGTTTTGGATTGGCTGGAAATGAAGTTACTTACAGACTCTATAGAATTGGGAAGAGTACTTTTCTAAATGGTGCCCTTGATGTCCCACTTTCCTCCAGTGCAATACCCCTTCCTATCAGATGGCGATATTCTCCTAAAACTACCCCATAAATCCTAGATACATGTTAGAGGCTAACATCTGTTATGCTTTTTTAATCCTCACAATATTTCTAAGAATGGGACATTGTATTTCCTACTATAATTAAAAATGATTTAAATATTTTTGTAGTGTCATGTCCTTAGTGTAGTCAGGATGGAAAGAAGAATGTAGAGTGTTCTTCTGCAAAGTCAAAGAATTTTCTACTATGTCCACAGAGGTTGGTAACAGAGAGGTGTAACTTCAAAAGCAAGAGATTTGTCCTAGTGCGGAAAGAGCTCTAAAGTGAACTCCAGCTGGAAAGATGTTGAATCAGTGGTATGCCACCTGTCTTTACTTCGGTCTGTTCCTTAATACCCACTGGGTTTGTTGCCCTACTTATCCTATTGATTCAATGAATTCCCATCAAATCAATCTCCAGTGGCTGGTCCAGCCCATGGCTCTAATTCTTCCCTTCATTGTTCAGATATGTTTTTCTCTTGTTCATCCTTTTTTGGGCCCTGGATACATACTGATCACTACATTTGCCTGAATTTAGTTTACCTCTAATGATATTTATAACATATAGAAATCTTGCTCTACCACATGGTGGATATATGTGACGTAAGATCTATCAACCTTATTTTAACATACACTTTTAAAAAATAATTCTAAATAAAGCATTTTCAGGCAATTCTAAAAAATTGTATTTAGTACATTAAAATATATTTGCTTTAATAATGTAACACTTAATTCTCTTTACTTATTAATAATAAAAGAATTAAGCACCAATTAGCTAGGAATTTAAAAATAATCATTTTAAAATCTACTGACTAATTTACTTAAATCAGTCTTTCACCTGACCTGACTTTCAGCTTCTTTCAACAACTTATTTTTAGAAAAAATGAATTGGGTCTTTTAAAGAATGTCTGAAGTCATTGCTGCCAGCTGGCAGCCAATAGGAGAACTAGGCGTCCCTAAGAGATCACCTATAGCTCCATGAAAATATATGAGAAGGTAAGGAGTCTAGAATGTGGATTTAGTAGTGAAAAGTCATATCAAAACCAGTATTTCCTGGAATTTTTTTTTTTTTTTTGAGACAGGGTCTCGCTTTGTACTTCAGGCTGGCCCTGAGCTCACCATACAGCCCAGGCAAGGCTTGAACTCAGCAATCCTCCTGCCTCTGCCTCCCGATTGCTGGGATTACAGGCACGAGCCACCATGCCTGGCACTGTGGTATGTGGTATTGATGGCTAGTGGGCGTGAGTCTCCACGCCCAGCATTGTATGTGGTTACTGGCGACAATATTAGTGGCAAAGTCTTAAGTCTGGAATTGGGAGCCAGAATTCTGAAGGAGAATGGCAGGAGTGAAATGGGATTTCTTTACAGGATGGAGCTTAAGCAATGGCCTGTGATGTAGAACAAAGGGGAAAAGTCATAGGGATGTGGACAAGATTGAGTTACAGGCCTGTCCTTTAGATCCCAGAACCGGACATAAGGTTATTTAAAGCCAGATTCTGCTGAGTTAGGCAAAATATTGTTAATTTCAAAGATCCTTTCTGCTCAAGTGCAAATTGGTGTAGGAAATAAGTTTTCATGTGGAAATCAGGCATGGGCAGTGGAGGTATGTGAATGCAGGTATTGAGCCTGGGCCTCGCTAGCATTAAGTTAAAATGAAGTTGACAATGCAGATCAAGTATTCCCGACAGGCAAAGACCTTCCCTCACTATGACGATTCAGTTTCTGTGGGTGCTCTGTCTACTTACCTGTGTTCCTTGCACTACCCTCGGCCACTTCCACATGCTCCGCCCCTTGTCCTTGGATGACCTTGGCTCATGGAGTCATTTTCCGGTGGCAGAACACTCTGATGCATAATTTATTCTCTAATGATCGCTACCTGAGGTTAAGCTGGGGTTTACTTGGTGTTGTACCTTATCTGATGTCCTCTTCCACTGTCTCACGATTTTTTGTAAAATTTTCTTAATCCATCTACCTTCTTATCCTCAAACTTACCGAAGTCTTCCTCTAACTTTCTGTTTCTAGCAAACATCACTACTTAGGGAAACAGCAACAATAGGATCATAGGGACACAGTTTTTGTGCCATGGAGAGTGCACTGCAGGATGCAACAGATTTTTGGTTATATCAGGTGGCTTCTTGCAAAATTCACTATTTTGGATTTTTAAGCATGATTGGCTGTCACTTAAACACATTAATCTAGGTTTCAATCTTATTGTCATTTCTACAAATTAGGAGTTGACTCTGTTTGATGACACATTCCATACTGGCTGAGAAATAGAATGCATCCTTTCAAGCAAACCCTATTATACAAAAACAGAGCCAAGCAATGTTAGTAGCTTGGCACTGTGTACTTACCTTTGTATTCAACAAACCTTCCATAGTGCAGTGCCATTGTTCCCTGTTCATTACTGAAAATGTAATAGTATTTAATTAAAATCTGGAAGTGTGCTTTCAACTCTATTACCCTAAAAAGGGGGAACAGAAAGGCTCATCTTTACTATTTGCATTATCCTGGAAATTGTTAAACACTTAATCTTGCATAGTGCTTCTGTGCTTTTAAGAGGATTACATTATTAATTGTTTAATTATTCATTATGCTGCATTTTTCCTTTCGGTACAAAAGCTTTTTTTAAAAAAAATAATTCAACATTTTATCCTTCTTAGCAGTCATTCTTTGTACTGGGCTCTCTGTTCTTTCACGATAGGATGTCGTGCAAAGAATCAAGAGGATGCCTTGTTCAAGGCTAAGCTTGTAGTTCAGGCAAATAGATCTTTTGCCAGAGCAATGACTCAACACACCATGGAGCAATTGAGTCTTGCTGCGCTCCGGAGACTGGTTGGATATACGTCACCAGTGGGAGCACATTAATCATAATTGCGGGAGTGATAGTCAGTTTCTTGACCTCACTGAGACAGGAAGGGAGGTCAGGGCTTCAGACAGTTCATCCTTCAGGCAAAGAAACTATAGGAAAGATTTCTTTATTTCTCTCTCTCTCTCTCTTTTTGTAATCACTGGCATTTTTTATTTAATTCCATCATTTTCCTACAGTCTGGGCAGAAGCACAAAAGCTTCGGGCATCTACAGTCTGGCTCTTTTTCTTTTTTTCTTTTGCCAAAAGTAATCTTGACAATAGATGGTTTAGGGACAAGCTATGATGTCCGCTTTCTGCTCTTTTCTCTCATCCTACCTGCCTTTCTTTTATTCTTTTTTTCTTTCTTCATGTCTCTTGTGGGGTGGAAAGACCAGGTGGGTAGAAGGAGTTACCTTCATGGAATCTGGTGTTAGCAGCCCTGCTCATTTTTCTGTGTTGATTGTAGGGGGTACAGGAAGCAGTCTTCTTCTACAGTGGTCTGTCCCTCAGTAGTAAGTGGAAAAGAGCTAGTGCTGCTATTGGAGCCTGTCCTATGACCGGTACCCGGAGGAACCATCAGAAAGAAAAACACCAAGAAGAAAAGAACTCAAAGACTTAAGCTTGCATATCTGAGTGTACAGTAGGACTCTGAGTACATACTGACTTCATACATAAAGTCATACTAATGTTGTAGCAATAGAGATTTTAAATGAGCAACTCCATGTGTGAAGGGAGATTGAAGACATTCATCTGTATTCCTGCTGTTCCAGGCTCATGGCAGAGTCCTAGGGAAGTGAATTTGAGAAACGGAATCTGGGCTTCCATTTGTAGTGCTTGTATATTCTTGGTGGGTGGATAGATAAGTAAAAATAGAAAAATTTGAAGTAGTAAAAATAAAAATAAAAATAAAAATAAAAGTAACTCAAAAGTGCTATGAAAGGGCAATGGGAGATTTATGAACTGCTATAATAAGAAGTTATAATATAAATATACTGGGTTGTTTCCAAGGTTTAGCTATCACGAACGGAGCTGCCCATCAACTGGAGACTGAATAAAGATGTTTTCATTTTTGTTTTAATAAAATGGAGTATTACTTTGCCATAAAGAACAAGTTTGAGTTATTTATACTCAAATGCACATAGCTTGAGGACATACTCATAAATGAAATAAATAGGTAAAATGTGTAAATATCATCTTTTTTCTGGTATGAGAATCTGAAGGTGTAAGTGAGTTCTAGAATGTACATTAGATATTGTGAAATAGAAAGTATTCAAAGGGAAAAGATTGGGGATAAGTAACAAGGGGAAAGAAAAAATGTGATGTTAAAAAAGGAAAACGTGTATAAAGGGAGAGGGGTTATAGTGTGGATGGGGGAATGGGAAAAATGAGAGTTAAATTGTGTCACATAATGTTCTAAACTTTCAGTATTGTGTGGGATCATGATGTGTATATATAAAAACCAATAAAAGTTAAAAAAAGACAGGAAAATATCCAGACTGAAAAAAAAAATAAAAGGGAAACAAAGCATATGTATATGGGGGTGGGTGGGGGATTTTAGTGTAGGTAGGGGAATAGGAAAAAATAAGAATTAAGTCATACATATACTGGTACAAATTCTCAATGTTGAGTGTAATCATAATGTATATATATATAATGTACCAATAAAGTATTCAATTAAAATATGATGATAGTCCTGTTGAAATTTTAAGATGATTCTTGTTTTAATTGAAAATAAATATTATCAATGTTTATTGAGTTAGATAGAATTTTTTTTAAAAGATAGGTTGATATCATATTTGTTTAGATTTTTTTTCAAAAGCATAAACACACACAAACTTGATCTTGGTCTTAATCAGAATACTTCTGTAAATAAATAGGTTTTAGTTTTCCCATAATCTAATTAACCTCTGATAAATTACTAAGTCATGAAGGAAGGTTTTAGAGTTCTGTGCAATGTCAAGCCTTTTATTTCAATTATATATACACATGCTTATTTGCTGTTGACACCAGAGACATTAAAATAAGAACATATGCTTACACTAAGTACCATATTTCTCTCTACAAATCATTTTTTTTTTTTTCTTTTTGGAGACAGGGTATCGCTTTGTAGTTCAGGCTGGCCCTGAGCTCACCATGGTGCCCAGGCAAGCCACCGTGAACTCAGCAATCCTCCCGTCTCTGCCTCCCGAGAGCTGGGATTGCAGGCGTGAGCCACCACGCCCAGCATTATATGTGGTTACCGGGGATTGAACTCAGGTCCTTGCGCTTGCAAGGCAGGCGCCGGAACCAGTGAGCTAACCCTCTGGCCCTATAAATCATTTTTTTAATTGCATTCTTTATTGGTACAATTTGCAAACATCTCACACTCACACATAACATTGGGGAATTTGCACCAATATATGACACAGTCAATTCTCATTTTTACCCATATCCCCACCCACACCTCCCCACCCCCTATATACATGCTCTTTTATTTTCTTTCAGAGTCATATTTATTCCTTCCCCTCATTACATCCCCCACCAAATTTCCTTTGGAAATTTCCCATTCTAAAAAGATTTTCATACTACTAGAGCTCATTTGAGTCTACCGGTGCTCATATCAGCGAGAAGATCCGGTATTTGCCTATCTGTGCTCTATTGATTTCGCTCCTTAGCGTGTCCTCCAGGTGCATCCATCTGCACATAAATGAATCAATCTTGTCATTCTTTATGGCAGAATAGTACTCCATTTTATAAAAGAACCACATCTTCTTTATCCAGTCTCCAGTTGATGGGCATTTGTGTTGTTTCCAAGATCGAGCTATCACGAACTGAGCTGCTATGAACAAGGGTGTACTTCTGTCTTTCCACTGTGATTTTCTAAGTTCTATAAATCATTTTTAAATTTGAATTTTTATTGGTACATTCCATATATATATATCTCATGATCACACACAATATTGAGAATTTGTATCAGTATTGACACAATTTGATTCCCAATTTTCCCCATTCCTCCACCCACCCTACAGCACGCCACCCCCTATATACCTAAGCTTTGTTTCCTTTTTTTATTACCATTATATTTTTTCTTCACCTTGTTACTCAGGTCTACATCCCATTTCCCTTTGAATATTTTCTATTTCACAACATCTACCATATATTCCAGAATTCATTTACTCCTTCAGTTTCTCAGACTAGAGAAAAGATGCAATATTTACAGAGTTGTGATCTATTTATTTCACTTATGAGTATGTACTGAAGGAACATTTATTTGAATATAAGTGACTCAAATATATCATTCTCTATGGCAGAGTAATACAAATCATTTTATGTTAAAATTATTGAACAGATTTAGTCATTATCTTCTAAGGATTTTACTCTTTTACCTCTTGTACTTTTTCCTTGCTTCTCCCTCTCTCTTGCTGTCTTCTCTTTTTCTTTTCAATTCTGAAAATATATTTTCCCTTGTTATCTTGGAAATGTGTTGCAAGATTTCTCTGAGGCAGTAGTGGTGAACCTATGGCACATGTTATTTGTCTTTGGGGGAACAATGTTAAAATATAAAACTTTTAAAAACTAAAACTTCAATATTTGATTTGAATTGCAATGTTGACACTTTGTAATAAGTAAGTGGGTTTTGAGTTGCAGTTAAGTACTCATTGTTAAAGGTTCATTATCATTGCTCTATGGTTATTAGTGTCTTAGACTTAGAGAATTATAGTTTATGCTAATACACACCACGGAAACTTCAGAGAACAATGCTACTGTATACTGTTCCTTTTTTTTTTTTTTGAAGCAGGGACTCGCTTTGTAGTTCAGGCTGGCCCTGAGCTCACTACGTAGCCCAGGCGAGCCTCAAACTCAGCAATCCTCCTGCTTCTGCGTCCCGAGTGCTGGGATTACAGGCGTGAGCCACCACACCCGGCACTGTACTGTTCCATTTTTAAAAAAGTGTATGTGGGGGCACAAGAATGGGAAAATAAGAATCAAGATATACTTGTGCAGGTACAAATTCTCACTATGTGATCATAATGTATTCCTCAAATGTACCAGGAAACTCAATTTATTAAAAATACAAACCTTGATTACTTTGAATTTTGTACATAAACATATGTAATTGCCAGTGTGAAAACAAGTCTTTAAAACAACATACAGCTGTTTTTATTTTTTGGAATGATTTTACCTTTGCACTTTTATAAATGATAGATAAATCTACAAATTTATAGGGAAATTATATATTTGAAAATATATGCTTTGACTTTATTCTTGACCGTTAGTTCTAACTTTTTGGGGGGGGTGGTGGTTGGGAGAACAACATCATTATTGCCTTTAACAAGTTGGAGACTGGGTATTCTTAATATGTCGTGGGCTCTTCTCTCAGTATCTTTGCATAAAAAAATGAGAAAAGTGATAACCCACTCATAGGGCTATTTTGACTACTAATCAGAACATTGTTTAGGAGATTGTTTTAATATGTGAAGAGTTCTATTTAGCGGCAGATTATCATTTAATGAGCAAAGGATTTAATAAAAAACAATTACTGACAGGAGTGACCAATATTTAGAAAGAGTTTTTTCCCAAAATTTCATTCTACTGTGCTGTCCTTAAAAAATGTCATGGAAAAGACATTGGTATGTTCTGTGTTAGATTTTTATTTCTAAAATAAGATCATTGTGGGGCTTTACTTTGTATGTGACCACAAAGCCTTGAATATATTATGGCAGTGAGTTAATTTACTTAAAACACTTCTATATTTCTGAGGGGAGACTAAAGTGAACTTTTTTTCCCCAAAGAATCCTTAAAGGTAACAAATTGAATTACCTCTTTCCACTGGGAGAAGCAAAATTTTATAGGAGAATATGGTTTCATAAGACAAAACTGGAGGTAGAATTACACAGAAAACAGTAAATTTGAACCTTGACTATAAGTAAGGTCAATTACCACATAATTTGTGGGCCAATTTAATTATGCATTGCTTTGCTGTTCTTGTCTGGCTGCAATGTTGTGTATATTAAAGAAGAATTTTACATACTCTCTAGCTTTCTTTTCCTTACTTCATTTCCTATTTAATGGGACATTATTTAATGGGACAAGCAAATTACTTTTCAACAGCGTCTTCTTTACAACTTTGCTCTTTCCCTAAGCAATGAATAGGAGATTCTCACCATTTCTAGCAATCAAAAGAAAATAATAAAATTACACATTATTTATCTCTAAAATTTTTGAAATATATTTGGAACACAAGAGTATTTTAGTATGAAATACGTATTTGGAAAGAGAAAACTTATCACAATTAAAATGTATTATCATTATTCAGGTGTTGTGGTGCACACCTGTAATCCCACCACTTGGGAGGCTGAGGGAGGAGGATAGTTGTGAGTTTGAGGCCAGCCTGGGTCTCATTATATTATTACTTAAACTTATAAATTAATAGACAAAAAGAAATGTTCTTAAGCATCAAAAGAACTCCAATGTCTAATTCACATATAGTTTAGTGAGTCTTTGTTTTCCCAAAGACCAGACCTTCTCAACTTTAGTGAAACTTAGAATAGGACAAAATGATGGCATAATTTTCACATCAGTCTTCTGGAAATGACAGTCTTTCTGAAACTTAGGACATCATGATAGAATTGGATAAGGATTCAAGCTAATGTTTTAGGATTTGAATTCTTAATTCATATATGAAATTTTGCTTTGGGATAAATCCAGGCAAATACATAATATTTCTGCACGAGATGGACATTATTAATTTAGCTGTTTAACACATTTGCCTACTTAAAAAGAAGAAAGAAAGTAAAGAAGGACAAATGATTAGGAAAAATTTCATTGTTCAAGGATTGCTTATTGAATACATATTCTTGGCAATATAACTGGCACTGATTGGATGAGGACACAAATTAATATTCTCATTTTCATTAAGAAAAAGTAAACCAGTAATTAATACACAAAGGGTACTTTGTGAATGATAAGGTGGTGAGGAAGGATAACGGGGAACCTAGCAAGGGGTCCATGTTTCCATCTGAGGCAAGCTCTTAGCTAGAGATTTTGAATGGACAAATGCATGTTGCCTTTATTTTATTTTATTTTATTTTATTTTATTTTATTTTATTTTATTTTATTTTATTTTATTTTATTTTATTTTATTTATTTTATTGAGACAGGGTCTTGCTTTGTAATTTTATTTTATTGAGACAGGGTCTTGCTAGGTACTTTTATTTTATTGAGATAGGGTCTTGCTTTGTAGTTCAGGCTGGCTCTGAGCTCACTATGTAGCCCAGGCAAGCCTCGAACTCAGCAATCCTCCTGCCTCTGCCTCCTGAGTGTTGGGACTACAGGCAGAAGCCACTACTGTCATTGTTTTTCTTTCTTTCTTTCCTTCTTTCTTTCTTTCTTTCTTTCTTTCTTTCTTTCTTTCTTTCTTTCTTTCTTTCTTTCTTTCTTTCTTTTTGGTGGTATGGGGGATTGAACTTGGGCCCTTGTGCATCCAAGTTTTGCGCAGTACCATTTGAGCTAAATCCCCAGCCAGTTTTTCCTTTTTTAATATTGTTCTTGTAAATACGTCCTTTTCTTAGTTTTAATTCTGGAAACACTATCTGCTCCTAGAATTTGGAGAATATTTTTTTAAAATTGAATTCTTTATTGGTACAATTTATATACATCTCACAATCACATATAACATTGGGGAATTTGTACCAGTATATGACACAAGTAAATTCTCATTTTTACCCATATCCCTAGCCACCCACACCTCCCATCCCCTTTATACATACTCTTTTATTTTGTTTCTGTATCATATTTATTCCTTCCCCTCATTACATTCCCACACCAAATTTCCTACAGAAATTTCCCACTCTATAAAAGCTGTCATACTTTCTAGAGCTTATTTGCATCTACAGGTGTTCATGTCAAAGAGAAGATCTGGAATTTGCCTGCCTGTGATCTATTGATTTCACTTATTATATATCCTCCAGGTGTCTCCATTTGCACCTAAATGGATCCATCATGTCATTCTTTATGGCAGAGTAATATACTCCATTTTATAAAAAAAAAAAAAACACATCTTCTTTATCCACTCTCCAGTTGATGGACATCCAAGATTGAGCTATCATGAACTGAACTGCTATGAGCAAGGGTGTACATCTGTCTTTCCAATGTGATTTTTAAAATTCTTTAGGGTATATTCCTAGCAGGGGTATAGCAGGGCCAAATGGGACCCCTAGTCCTAGTTTTCTGAAAAATCCCCACACATATCTCC
>PVIC010046821.1:0-14105 GCA_004025085.1 Thryonomys swinderianus
TTGGTGGACCTGGCATCTGGTTATCTACCCAAGGAACTGTATTTATGTAGCTTTTTAAAAATTTAATTTCAATCTTTAAAAATTTATTTTATTGACACAAAATGTATGACAGGTATTGTGAAATAGAAAATGTTCAAAGAGAAAAGAGAAATGGGGTAGGGGAAAACAAAGAATGGAAAGAAAAATATTGATAAAAGCAAAAAAATGGAAACAAAACTTTATTTTTTAATGGTTTACGGTCACATTTTATAAATACATTACTATCATATGCAACACTGAGAGTTTGAACTTGTACATGACACACCTTGATTCTCACTTTTCCCCTTTCCCCTGCCCTCCCTATACATAAGCTCTGTTTTCATTTTTGAATATTTAGAATATAAGAAATTCCATTAAAATATTAGAACCAGACAAGCTTCATTCATTTATAAATTTCTAATCAGTTCCCCATCTTAGCTGACCAGACGATTATAGAAAATTGAGTAAGAAATAGACTGCATTTTGTAAAGTCAAACTCGTAATTCAGTGAGTAGATACAGTAATAAATGCAAGATCATGGAAGGTGGATGGAAGATAAAAATATATTAGAGAAAGCCTTAGCATTCTCCATCCAAAAGTGACATTTGGACCAATTTATGAACAAAGAGGCCACCAGATGACAGAAGCCTTGTAGGTGGGGGCAGGAGTGAGGGGGACACACAGGTCCCCCTCGGCGAACACAGCTGGGATTCGGCTGCAGAGAGATGTTTCTGGGGAGAGGGGAAGAGCTGGATAGATACACCAGCGGCAAGAGACACATAGCGCAATGTCAAAAATGCAGGGATGCATTAATTAGGAAGCAGTGGAGATTGTAAACCACACTGTAACTTAACAAGGTTAGGAGATTAGTTCTTGAATCATTTGTGGTATTTGAGAAGAGCTTTAAATAATGTGCTCCAAGTGTATTAGTCCAGATTGGCACAGAGTTTAGGATATCACAGAGTTGAAATATAACTTCATGCAGTGTTGCAGGGGTTTTTTTCACCTTTTACTATGCATTTATAGTTGTTTCATGTTCTTTCATGGATCGCTTGCTTACTTTTAAGAATCTCTTCATTGTGAGAACATGCCACAATCTACTTATCCACTCACCTACTGAAAAATTTCTTGCTTCCTTCCATTGTGGGGCCATTAGGAATAACAATGCTACGAACATTCATGTGTGGATGTATTTCTTAATTCATTTGATGAGTATCTTGGAGAATGACTGTTAGATCATGCAGTCGGACTCTGTTTCGTTTTGTTTGCAGCAATCACACTGTTTTACAGCATATACAGTGTTGGCTTCCCACCAGCAATGATGAAAAATCCCTGTTCTTCACCTCTTTGCCAGATTATGCTGTTGTTAGTGTTTCGGATTTCATCCATTTTCATAGGTGGGTAGTAGTATATGACTGTTATTTAAATTTGAAATTTCTTAATGGTAAGTGACATTAAACTACTTTTCAGATGTTTAACTGCACTCTGTGCACCTTCTCTGGTGACGATTCTATTCAGATTTTCACTTACTTTTCATTGAGCCCCTCTATTTTTGTAGCTACCCAACTTTCTCTGCTTCCTCATCTCACTGCTATAAAGCTTTCCCTGTTCTGCCTTCAGCTAGTGATCTCAGCTCTGGGAGAGAAGCACTGACTGTATGATGCCAACGTTGTGCCCCTCAGCCAGCACCAGCAGGTTCCTTCTTCTTATGCTCTGGACACAGGTGTCTTTCCTTTCTCCCGTGTGTCATTCATGCCAGAAGGTATACAACACCTGCTTTGTCCCAATTTTTTCTAATTAAATTCTCAAAAAATATTCCACTTAATTTACTTTCTCAAGGAAGTTTTCTTAACTTTAACATATTAAAGTGATTCTTTTACCATAACACGGGCCTACTAATCTCTTCTTTGGGGGGTACTTATCAAACTTATACTTGTTTAATTAATTGGTTCCTGAGATAAAGATTTCTACTTGTCAGATCCATCCTAATATTATTACTCAGGCCAAGTGCTGTCTGTGTCTGTAGAAGACACTGTTTTTCTCAATTTAAATCAAGAAGCGAGTTAGAAAAAGCTGGGTCTTATTCTGAACCCACAACATTCCTAGCAGGAACAGGTTAGGTGAGTTTTTTTGTTTGTTTGTTTGTTTGTTTGTTTGTTTGTTTTTTGGTGGGGGGTAGGAGGCACAAGTCACCAAAGGACCTTGTGGTTGTGAGCCAGGTGCTGGAACCACTGAGCTAAGCCCCTGGCCCCAGGTGAGTCTTTTGAACAATTTCAGTTGTAATTTTCACCCCAAAGATGCTAATAATTCTTGTCATCAGCTTATTTTTAAGGATTAAATGTGTTACCTTTAGCTAGGGTTTTGTAAGCAATAAAGTATTATATATATTATATATGATTGTATATATGTGATTGATTATTCTATGTGTATGTGTGTGTGTTTAATTACTTTATCCAAATATTTATTTTCAGGCATGTATTTGAAATAGGGTTGAAAATGTCTAATCAACAGAGAATTACTCGGTGGTTTTGCATAATGTAAGTTCAAATTCATTATTTTCATTCTGGAAACAAGTATTCAAACTCAGACGACCTTCAAGTAGACCTCTTTGAAAGTGGTGGTTGTTACAACCCTCTTTTGGGCCTTTCTGCTTTTCTGATCATCTGTATTCTGCGGGCTCTGAGAGACTCTCGTTACATAGATGTAGGATAACAGTTTCCTATTATCCATTTTTAACTGATTGCTCACTTCAGCAGAGTAATCATTTTAGAATCTGTTAATGATCCCCTTTGAGGGCTTTTACAGACACAGCAGCACACAGCATGAATCTGTAATACATAAATATCTGTGATTGGTTTTCCTTGGGAGAAGAGGTTTGTCCAAAAGAATCAAGGAAAGCAGAAAACTACAATCAGAGTCATATAAAAGGTACAAATTAACATCAAGAAACATAATTGCTTCGCAATTTTTATCTGTCATATGCATGTTGATAATGTGCTTCTCTAATGTGAGTACAGAGACTTTATATCTTTTCCTGGAAGCGGATGCTTTCAACTGCCATGTGGAATACATCTGCATTGCCCAAGTCTTCCGTGTCGTGGCACCCAACGTAAATAAAACAGAACTATCTTCTGCAGAGCTCGGGCAGAATATCTGCAGACCGTTAATCTTCATCCACCCTCATTTCGCAGGCAGTATACATGCCACTTTCTACATTTACTTAGTGATCTCCGGTCCCACTTTTTTCCCCTTTTCCCTTCTCAGTTCAACTTTGGTCTTGCCTTAAATCACTCTGACACACTGTCTTTCCACACAACAGTTCAAAGTTGTCAATATCAGTTAATATTTTAGCGCACGGCAGCTGCCATTATATATCATAAACGTACCAAGAGGCAGGTACCTCTTGACTTGTGATTAGAAGCCATAATTCCTTATCTCCTTATTTTTTTACTTTCTGCCTCTCTTCTTTTTCAATTCTACTGTTTTTCTATTTATTTTCTCTCCTAGTTCTCAACTTTAGCAATTCATTACTTTGTCTCACAGGTTCATATCATCATTTTATCTCTTCTGATTTTACACATTATTTCCATCTGCATATATAATACAGAAATAATAAAAGGAATAAAATGTAATTAATATGTTATTTGGATACTAGCAAAGAAAATCACTTATTTATATTTCACCCAGTGCATCATCTAGCGTTGGTGAGGGAAATTGGTACAGTTCAGTTCTGGAAACTCAATCTTTTCTGCTTATGGATGAATCAAAGAAAATGGATTAACTCTGCCTCTTTCACATATTGCACATTTTGCTATGGGTTTAAATGTCTATTTACTCTTTTCATTTTTAACCAGTGGCCCCTGAGTTTTAGGTATGAGAGTTTAATAATTCCGGATCTAAAATGCCATAGTGCTGATTTTCAGGATCTTTTTAGAAGTTGCTGAAAGTGTCTCTTTCAAACTTCCTGAAATCACACGACAAGTGTTCGTATACTTCGAGCCTGTGGAGCCTGTCAGAACAGTTGACAGTGTCCTTAACGATGTTGGTTCTCCCTACCCAGGAACAAGGGGTGTCTTTCCACTTTCTGATCACCTTTTCTATCTCATTTTTCAGAGTCCTATAGTTTTCAGAGTAGAGGTCTTTCACTTCCTTTGTTAGGTTGGTTCCTAGATATTTCATTTTTCTGAGTGCTACTGTGAAAGGGATTGACTCCCCAATTTCACTTTCAGTGAGTCTGTTGTTTGTGTAGACAAAGGCTGTTGATTTTTGAGCATTAAACCTGTATCAGCAACACTACCAAATCTGGTAATTAAGTCTAGCACTCTTTTGGTTGAGTTTTTAAGATCCTCTAGATAGAGTATCATATCATCATCAAATAATGACAGTTTAACTTCTTCCTTTCCTATCTTTATTCCTTTTATATCTTTGTCCTGCCTGATTGCTATGGCTAATGTTTCCAGCACTATATTGAACAAGAGTGGTGACAGCGGGCATCCTTGCCTTGTTCCTGACCTTAGTGTAAAAGGTTTCAGTTTTTGCCCATTAAGTATGATGCTGGCTGTTGGTTTCTCATAAATAGCTTGTATTAAATTGAGATGAAGTCCATTGATTCCAATTCTCTGTAGGGTTTTGGTCATAGATGGGTGTTGGATTTTGTCAAATGCTTTTTCTGCATCTATTGAGATAATCATATGGTTTTTGTCCTTGAGTTTGTTAATATAGTGCATTATGTTTATTGATTTACATATGTTGAACCAGCCCTGCATCCCTGGGATAAATCCGACTTGATCAGGGTGTACGATTTTCTTGATAACTCTGTATTCTGTTTGCCAGTATTTTACTGAGGATTTTTGTGCCAAAATTCTTTAGAGAGATTGGCCTGTATTTTTCTTTTTTGGTGGGATCTTTCCCTGCCTTTGGAATCAAGGTGATGGTTGCTTCAAGGAATGATTTGGGGAGTACTGCTTCCCTTTCAATTTCATTAAAGAGATTGAGAAGTACTAATATTAACTCTTCTTGAAAAGTTTTGTAGAATTCAGCAGTGTAGCCATCAGGACCAGGGCTTTTCTTTGTTGGTAGGTTTTTTGTTACATTTTCAATTTCTCAGACTGATATCGGCTTGTTTAACATTTTTATATCCTCTTCATTCAACTTTGGGAGTTCATATGTGTCTAGGAATCTATCCATTTCTTCTAGATTTTCCATCTTCTTGGAGTATAGATTTTCTAAGTATGTGTTTATTATCCTTTGGACTTCTTCTGGGTCTGTGCTGATTTCCCCATTTTCATTCCTTATAGCATGGACTTGAGCCTTTTCCTTCCTTTGTTTGATAAGTTTGGCTAAGGGTCTGTTGATCTTATTTATCCTTTCAAAGAACCAACTCTTTGATTCATTGATTCTTTATATTTGTTCTCTTTATCTCCATTGCATTAATTTCTGCTCTGATCCTTGTAATTTCCTCTCTAGTATGTGCTTTGGGTTTGTTTTGCCCCTCTTTTCTAATTGTCTGAGGTTCATCATTAGATTGTTTATTTCATTTTGCTCTATTTTCCGAGTGTATGCATTCACTGCTATGAATTTCCCTCACAGAACTTCTTTCATTGTGTCCCATAAATTCCTGTATTTTGTGCTGGGGTTGTTGTTTAGTTGTAAAAACTGTTTAATTACTCCTTTAATTTCTTTTGTCACCCATTGGTTGGTTAACAAAGTGTTGTTCAATTTCCATGTGTTTGTGAGGATCTTGGAATTTCTTCTGCTATTCAGCTCCAGTTTAAGGCATTATGGTCTCATAGCACGCAGGGGTTAACTTTGATTCCTTTTCATTTACTTAAGCTTGTTCTATGGACTAGAATGTGATCTATTTTGGAGAATGATTCATGAGCAGCTGAGAAGAAGGTATATTCTTGCTTTGTAGGGTGAAATATTCTATAGGCATCTAATAAGTCCATTTGCTCAAAAGTTTGATTTAGCTCAAGTATTTCCTTACTGATTCTTTAACCAGTTGATCTGTCAATTTGTGACAGTGGAGTATTAAATTCCCCTTCTACTATTGTATTCTTGGTTAACTGGCTTTTCATGTCCAGTAATGTTTGTTTTATATAGTTGGATGCATTAGAGTTTGGTGAATAGATATTTATGATTGTTATTTCTTTCTCCTGTATTATTCCCTATACGAGAATATAGTGACCTTCTTTATCTCTTTTAATCAGTTTGGGTTTGAAATCTATTTTATCTGCAAACAAGATACCCACTCCTGCTTTTTTTTTTTTTTTTTTTTTTTTTTTTTTTTTTTTTTTTTTTTTTTTTTTTTTTTTTTTTTTTTTTTTTTTTTTTTTTTTTTTTTTGCAGTTTCTTGTGGTGTGGAGGATTGTTTTCAAACCTTTTATTTTCAGTCTTTGGGTTTCCTTCTGCATTAGGTGGGTTTCCTGTATGCAGCATATTGTAGGATCTTGCTTCTTGATCCAATCTGCTAGTCTGTGTCTTTTAATTGGCTGGTTGAGTCCACTGACATTAATAGTTATCTGATATGGACATATTAAGAGCTGGTATGTTTCCCTGTTCTTGGTTCTTTTCTTCTTTGCTTTTCCCCTTTTCTGTTTAGTTTCTTGTTTGCCCCAATGAATTCTCTCTGCTGGGTCTCATGGGTATGGAATTTTCTGTGTTTTTCTCCAAGATGTTCTTTAGAATGTTTTGGAGTGCAGGTTTTGTATTTGTGAAGTTTTTCAGGTGTTCTTTATCATGGAAATATCTTATCTCCCCATCTATTCTGAAAGACAGTTTTGCAGGGCACAACAGTCTAGGTTGGAGGTTGTTTTCCTGCAATGCTTGGAATACTTCCCTCCATGCTCTCCTTGCACTGAGTGTTTGTGTTGAAAAGTCTGCTGTGATCCTAATGGGTTTCCCTTTGTAGGTGATTTTCTTCCTTTATCTCACTGCTTTCAGTATTTCATTCTTTTGTTGTACATCTGGAACCTTGATAATTACATGTCTAGGTGTAGATATTTTTATGTCATGGTGTTTTGGAGTCCTATAGGCCTCATTTATCTGTATGTCTATTTCTTTTCCTGTGAGGTTTTCTGTTGTTATCTCTAACAATAGCTTTTTTTTTATGTCTTTTACACTGTCTCCTGCTTCCTCAGTGACTCCAATCAGTCTTATATTATTTTTCTTTGAGTCATCTAGAAGCTGTTGAATTGATTTGTTATGGTCTCCTGCTCTTTTCCATAGATTATATCTTTCCTGCTCGTTGGCTGCTATGCTGTCCTCTAGGTCTGAGATTCAATTCTCTGCTTCATTCATCTTACTGTGCAAGCTTTCGTTCTCTTTCATCATTCCCTGGAGCTCTGCTTGAAGCTGTTTATAAGGTTCCATTGCTTCTGCTATCTTGGATTCTATCATCTCACTGATCTCTTCTTTAATGATGTCTTTCACTGTGGACAGTATTCCTGTTTTGATCTCAGAAATGAGTTCTGATTTCCATTTTACTAGATCTGCTTTAGTTATCATCTGAAAGAGTCCTGGTGTTTGAGTTTCAGTTTGCCCTATTTCCCTTTTCTCTGACTTTCCCTGTGGTGGTGATCTTTGCTTCTATTTTTTTTGTGTGTGTATTTTCTCATTTCTAGTCTTTTGTTGATATTAATGCTAATTGTTTGGTTCTTTGCCTGGTGACAGGGCAATGTTTGTTGCAGGTCTCTTTCTATTATCTGGGGTCCTTTGGATGTGGTACCTTCCTGGGGTGTCCTCCTTGAATCTGTAATGACCCTTGAGAGTTCTCAGTTCTGACACATCATGGGAGGTATTTGAGCAGAACAATCACATCATGTTTGTTACCATAATACAGTCAATGCCAATATCAGTATTAAACACAGTAAATAAAATGAAAAGGTTATTAAATTCTAGTCTGAAGACTTTGAGCTCATGAGTTACCTCTATGTCCATATGCCAAAATTTAGAATTAATCAGCAGTGTGTATACAACATGTAGATCATGAATGTACCCCCTGAACACTTTGGGGATAAGAAGTCGTTGGGGAATCAGGAAGGTAAGGGGACAGGAGGACAGTGAAATAGGGTTAGCAGATTTATGAAGATCACCTATACTCTAGAACCTCATATATGCCAGCAGGTAATAAATGATAGAAAAGGCGTATATAAAACAGTACCAACTGTATGCTATAAGACTTTGGAGATTTTGCATACCTTCCTTTAATAGTACAGGAGAAAAAACAGGGCAGCCTAAGAGTCTTTTACTTCTAGGTATTGCTTCTGACAGGAAGATAGGAGAGGATGTGGGGGCAAGAGGTGAATAGAGGGATCTAGAAGTAGATGGCAAAATAGAAGCTAGATTCCCTTTTTTTTTTTTTTTTTTTTTTTTTTTTAATCTTGACTGGTCTCTCAGTGCGGAGGGATGCAGGAAATGGCTCCGGCTCCTCTCGAACCTGGGTCCTGGCAACGCAGCTCCGGGGTGGGGTTGGCGTCGGCCAGCGGGCCTCAATCCTCCGTGGTGGGGAAGGCGCCGGGGTCCGTACCTGGGTCCTCATTACACGGCTCCGGGGGGGACGGGCGGGTGGGCAGGCCTCAGTCCTCTGCCGCCGCCGGGAATGGGATCTGGGTTCTGCTTTCGTAGCGTATTTCTCCAATCCTGTTTGCTTTTGGAGCTCGGTGTCATCCTACAGAAACGTCGTTTCTACATCCCGTAATGAATTAGGGACACATTTTCAAATGTTTGCCAAAAGTGATTTTACTTTAATTTGTTTGAAACTGTAAAAATAATAAGCAAATTAATTTGGAATGTAGGTCTGGTTTTGATGAGATGATGCAGGGAAGTTCCGACAACACTGAAATGGCAAGTTGTAAATAGGAAACTTTTGGGAAGTTCATACAATTATTATTATTTTTTTTATTATTATTATTATTTAAATTTAAATTTAAATTTGTTTTTATTTAGGTTTATTTGCTCTATCTTCGGCTTGTACTGCTGGAGACTGAACCGAGGTCCTGTCTCATGCTAGGAAAGTGTCCAGTCACTGACATTTATCTCCACTCAGAATCTTTTTTTAACGGGGAAATACTGCCCTTGAATTTCTGTAATAGTATAAAACTTACAGTTGTTTTTACCACTTGTGTACCTCACCAGCCAACTTTAAATCATTCATACCTTTTCGATCATTCATTTTCTATCCATATTCACTTTCAAAGTCAGCTATTTACTGAGATGCTCTTTACTTCTTACTCATTCTTGGTAACTCTATCGCTCTACTGCTGGTCTCCTTGAAAGCCTTGCTCTTTTTCTCTGTTCATGTTCCCCCTCATTCTATACACAGATACAGGGAGTTTATAAATTATATATGTAATTGACTGGTTAATATTGAAATTACATGTAAAGTCTCTAAATCATTATTAAGGTACACATGTATAAATGGCTCTGTGTGAGCACAGCTCTTTGAATTCCAATAGTGCCTCCCTCCTCAAAAAACTGATCAGACCTCCTTGTTTATTGCTCCATACTATGAAAGAGAAATTGAGGCACAGATAGGATGACCAAAATTTTCCCAGGCAGATACCAAAATCCGCACATTGGTGACTTATGTTTAAAACTCTTGGGCTATAGAAACCCCAGTACTTGCTGTCTCAATGTTATAATAATATAGCTATAAATGTCTAACAGTTTAGAAGAAAAATGACTCACTGGTCTATGGTCAGAGGTCGATAAGTAATTGTTTTCATTATTTATACATGATTGAATTTCACACACTACTTAGTACCTTCTCTTAATGGTGCTTTAATTTTTTTTTTTTTTTTTTTGAGAAGGGTCTCGCTTTGTAGTTCAGGCTGGCTCTGAGCTCACTATATAGCCCAGGCAAGCCTCAAACTCAGCAATCCTCCTGCCTCTGCCTCCTGAGTGCTGGGATTACAGGCGTGAGCCACCAAGCCCAGCACTGTGGTGTGTGATATTGATTGCTGGTGGGCGTGAGTCTCCACGCCCAGCATTGTATGTGGTTTCTGGGGATCGAACTCAGGACCTCTCGCTTGCGAGGCAGGCGCCAGAACCACTGAGCTAAATCTCCAGCCCGGTGCTTTAATTTCAAATGTGCATCACACCTACTGTTATATGTGAAGATGATCTGTGTATAACATGGTATCAGAATCTAATTTGCATAAAGGAAGAAACCATGTCTTATTATCTTATATCGCTCAAAATTCCTACAACAATGCTGATTACACTTTAGGACCTAAATAAATGTGTAAAGAAAAATAAAGATAAATTTTCTGTAAGATTTCATAGGGCATGAAAAGATACTTCCTTGGGTGATTATTTCCTGGTCTATGGATCTTTTTCGTACAACTTATGTGAATGTGATGTTTTCTGCTTAATTGGACAGGAAAACAAAATCCTACTCACCTCTTTTCATGGATGAAGCAAGAGTCCCTCCACATTCGGGAACTCAAAGGACAACACTAAAAATGTGGAATCTCTATAAATTATAGACTTTTGTGTTACTTTACTATAGTTAAACCTGACATAAGAAATCTGAGAATGCCCATGATCTACCAGGGCAGCTATTTTTCAGAACAGGCTTTCCCTCTGTACTCAGTAGAGGGTTGAGTGATTAGGGAAGATAGTTTTTGGGCAAACGTACCCAAGCACATCTCCGAAGATTAAACTCATGCCTTGCCAAGAGCCCACTGTTCCGATTCCCACTGCCTACTTGTACCGGACCTCCAAGTTCAATTCTTCTAAAACATCTGTTCAGCAAGCTGTTCACTCTTCTTATAGTCAGTATTATACCAAAGCAAAGTGCAAATATCGCATTGTTCTTTTAATTTGGAGTTTGCTGCCTAGGATTTCACAATTCCCTACGATGCTTCCCAATTTATCGAGGTATTTATTCATTCTTTGATTCAATGAAGTCTTAATTGAACCCATTATTTATTGCATCCTGAAATATTGTCACAATGCTAAGAGCCAAGTAAACCTGATGAATAAAATTAATCATGGATCCTAACCCAAAGGGGAGTTTGCTTTGACTAGAGATGTTCTTTCTCACTTGAACATATGGGTGTCTATTGTGGAAAGCAATTCTGCTAAACTTTGCATCTCCTGCTACTTTAGGCTTCCTGGAATCCACATGCATCTCATTTTATAACAGTAGGTTAACGTTCAGGCACCTCCCAATTTTCAACATGTAGCTGAGCTTGGTGGAGTCATCTCTATGATTTTTAGCATTTTTTTCATATTACTGGGATTCAAAATTCATTAGGCTTCTGAATTTTTTCCTCCTGCCTTATGAATCACTAACTGGAAAATTTCACATGTCAAGTCTTCAGCAGGGACTGCTGTATTAATTGAGAACGGCAAGGCCACTTTTCTCCTCTCTGTCCTTTCTCTCGCTTTTGCTCATCCTTATGGTTCTGATTGGTGTTGTCTCTACTGATACATTTTGCAGTGAGTGCTACTTAATACTTGTTGGGCAGCTCCATGGAGCAGAGACTTTATAGCAACTCTGTCTACACAGGTTACCACCCCAGTGAGTTCCCAGGTAAGTGCACACTATCTCATAGTGCAAAATGCATCAATTTTTGCTCAACCACCTGCATTGAAATAACAGCCACAGACAACAGTCAGCTTTCAGTACAGTGATTCAAATAATTGAGGTCACCAACTCTGCTTTCATTTGTAACCCTGAGACATGAACTACTGCTTCATATGTTTTTGTAGTGTTATTTAACATGTTTTATATCTTAATGCTAATGAGCATTTACTTCTTCTCATGAGTCACTCGCTATTGTTTTCCTATTATGATCCCATAAAATATTCATGAACAAATATGCAGTCATGAAATAAATGGGTAAACTCTGCAGGAAATGAAAAGAAAATATCCCTGACCCAATATAGGTACAAATATTTCAAAAATTTGAATTTTTACTAAGAAAAAATTATTATATCCTCTGCATGAAGCTATCAAGAAATTCAGTGGATTTCTTATGAGCTCTGAGATGACCAGAGGTTTTATCCTGATGATTTTTATTTACATTTGAGCAATAAATCTGAGATTTCTATCCATTATTTATACCAATCCACGGTGGTGCTTTCTGTTCTGTTCTAAAATAACTGTTTTCTTATCATCTTTATTTGGTTATTTTCTTTCCCCTGCAATGCTTTCTTGGTTGTGGAATTTAGATTTCTTGACAAGACAAAAATCGGGTGGAGGCAAATGAAGATGAAACACAAGGTGCTGCCTGTGTCGATCTCAACAGAGGCACGTAGTGCACTTCTCAAAAAGTGTCTCACAAGTGTAGTTGTGGAGCCTCCTCGTATTTGCTCTCTTACTTGGAGAACTGACCTATATCACTGTCAATCTACAACTATATATTACTGACTGTTCATACAGTGAAGAGAAACAATGCTAACAGTCGTTCTGTCAGTCAATAGATCATGGAGAATAGTCTCAGTTTGTCAGCCATTCATTCTTAACTTAGTTTATTATCAACTGCCTGGAAAACATTTAAATGGAGAGATGTATTTATGGAAAAACAACAGAAGCAACAACAAAACCTATATTCAATAACACACCCACTCCAGTAGTGGGCTGTAGAAATTTGAAAAGACTCCTACAGAGGGCTTTTAGTTTACTTGTCCAGAGCAATCCCTCTCCACACTAACCGTTCTCCAGACCCCGTCTTGCTTGGATGAGCCACACAGCGCCATCTCAGTTCACAAATGGAATTCTTTTCATGGTCACAAACTGAATTAGATGAGAAGTGAATTAAATTCAGTCATTAGGTGCAATGTTGATTGTATGGAGAAATTTGATTCTATTCTCATCCACTTTGGTTGGGCGACTGGAATCATGAAAAGAATTCCGCTTGCTAACCAAGGCGCCACTGACTTCTCTTTTTCTTTTTCACAAACTATTGCATGAACACAATCCCATTGTTGTAGTAAAATCTGACTCCTTGCTTTCCCTCAGCTCTTTATCCGCAGGTATCTCTCCACAGGAAGTCAACCAGCCTAAGGTAAAAGCTGACTGACTCTTCCAATGAGTCCATGAATCATCGAGAGAGCAGAGTGGGATTTTCACAGTCCTTCAAGCCAGACATGCTGGGGTGTGTTCTCTACTGACAGGACAAGCTGTTGGAAAAGATGTGACGATGAATAGGTGCTGTGGTTATGTTTCCTCCCCACGAAACAGAAGCATGACTACATGGTGGAGATGTAAGATTCTAGCCGAGTCAACCACAGAGATGAGAGACAACAGATGGAACAGCATCTTGGAACTGCAAAATCACTGGTTGTCCTTATTCCTCCATTCTAGACAGATCCTTGGTTGTCCTCAGTGCTGTTATTTAACTTTGGCTTCAGTACAGTCAGTCTATCAATCCAAATGTGCTCGATTTTTAACTTCTTTATACTCATTTGCATCCTGATGCTTTTGGTGTTCTTTGATATTTTGATATCACTGATTTAAACTTTCCTGGTCTCCACCACAAAGAAGATATCAAGGGCCATATCCAACCTAATAATACATGCAAATTCCTGCCCTCTATTCTTCTTCTAAGTCAAGTCTTACATAGGGAAAAGCTCAAGCTCTGGAGCACATTGAAATATGTGCTGAAAATTATTTGCCTCACTTCCTTCATTCTCCACACTATCCCATGTATGTAGCAAGACTCCAGTTTCTTCTGTCTAGTTTCCCTGTCTTCAATAAAGCAACCACCTCAGTCTTTGAATTGTAGTTTGATTACTGAATGCTGTTCTGTCTGTGAGGGGTCTACACCTGTCTTCGTCACTAGCAATCACCTATCTTTCTCTAACATTCACCCTCCACATCGACTACCAAGCTGTGCTCAAAGTCCTGACCTCTCACTTCTCAGGCAGAAATAGAGCTGCCTGTTTGTTTTTCCCTGTGGTCAGGCCACAGAACTGAGTGCTTGCCGGGTAGTCCACTGCTGATGGCCGTGGCCAATTTAGGCTCACTGTTTCACCTCTTACTTTTGTGCAATTTGAAATCCTCAGATGTGACTTGCTGAAGGAATGAAAAATAAGACACAAATTTTCACAGATGCAGAATAGAAAAAAAAAAAAAA
>PVIC010046822.1:0-14101 GCA_004025085.1 Thryonomys swinderianus
TTTTATGACAATAAAATCATATTTTAAAATACTTTATAAGGGGAACCGCATTTAGAAATAAAAATAAAGCACAGTTAGTTGACCTAAGTCCAAATTACACTATTGTCAGTGAACCTAGAAAGACAAGAAACTTTAAGGTCTTATTTCTAACAAATTTTCTGAGATAGGTAGATTTCATTTTACATTTCTGAAAGAAATGGTCATTTATAGAAGTGCTTGGACACAGTTTAGGGGAATAGAGCTGGAAATAGAGGAGAATAATGCTGATAACAGGTTTTTATCTCAAAATGAACAGTTAAATTCATTTATTTTTGATTGATACATAACTATACCTAATTAAAACATACAATGTGATATTTTGATTTAAGAATACATGGGCCATGATCAATTCAGGACAAATAGCACATATACCACTAAATTTTGTCATTTATTTATGTTACAAGTAGTAGAATGACAGATTTTTCAAGTCACCGTTCTGCCTTGTTTTGTTCAAAGGTTTCTAGTTCTCCTTTCATTAGAACATCTTATGGGATTGCAATTACTGGGCTTTCTAGCTTCCTCTGAGAGGTTTTATGTGACAATTATGGCCAGTATGAAAAAATGCTATGGTCAATACCAGCTCACACATGTAGTCATACCTGAAGTAGTTTCTTTTTTTCTCTGGCACAGGAAGAGAATCAATAGCAGAGGCACTTTCTGAGTAAAACTGTACTGTGGGCAGGAGAAGGTAGTCACATGCTAGTTGTGCGAGGAACAATGATTTTGAACTGTCCTCAAGTGCAACAGATTGACTGGACTTCCTCTTTACAACCTCTGGAAAAAGCTGGAGAAAAGTTCAACTCTTCAACAGTCAACTATTATAGTCTGAACATTTATGCTGTAAATGCATTTGAACCTAACGACAGGTGGTGTTTAGAATTACTGGATGATGATTATGATTATTGTTTGCCTTTGATGAAATTACGTACTAGCTTGAAAAAAGTATCTAAGAATCAATCACTCCTTGTTAACTCCTTGGGGAAATGACAGTAGCCTTGAGTGTGTGTGGGGGGGAGATCATACAATCAATAAATATCTTTATACTTGATTCATTTCATGTTGAGTGTTTGACAGGATTCTAAAATTCTTATTTGCCACATGCAGAGAAGATAACTCCAAAATCAATAACAATTTATGAGGAATAGAAATGAAATTAGCAGATTCTCAAATTCCAGTATCATTTCTTTATATTTATTTCCTCTGGAGCTCGGTAAGCTAAAACCCAGAGCCACCACGTTTTATTAAGGACCTGCAACACTCCATGGACCTGAAGCCAATCTTGGCTATTCTGGCTATTATATTTCTAAATGTTTTGTGGATTATTCCAGATCATGAAGAGAGCAGGAAACAATTCAACTAATGAGGTGATATTTATAGGTTTTATTTTTAATACAAGAGGCTAATTATCCACCGAGTAGGTACAGCTCTGATCTACTAAAGTGTAAGCCTATATTTAGTGGCACCAGATGACATGACAGAAAAAGTTGTTTGGGGTTGCAATCAAACCCCATTTAAATATTTTAAAAGTTTAAATGCCTTCATCCCTTATTACCTGTATTCATATTACCTGTATTCATACTCCTTTTAAGTTATGTAAAACTATGAAAACAGCCTTTCCTAGAACCTCATACTTGATTATATTCATAGCTTATGCATTTAAGATATTAGTTACTAGATAACTTATACTTTCACTTCTTGTTGAATTTACAGAAAATATTTGTCTTTGCCTGGCTGACACTTTAAATGAAAAGTGAAGAATGATGGACTGATTATTGAGCTTCTCTACTTTTTAAATACCCTATTGATACACAGAATTAGAGAAACTGAGTGAAATGGATATACCTCAAGACACTTTCACAAGATCTGCAAAATATAAGTTTGGAAAGTGGTGAATTGGATCCACATGAACAAGCAATTCTAAAATGTTTCAGTCTTTGGTCCTTAAGCAACAATAGTCTCATGTACAAGAACTTAAGTATTTGAACTAAAAGAAGAGAACTGACCAGGATTCTTAAGTTCTTTGATACAGACAGATCAAGTAACACTCATCTCTTGCTGTCTTGTCTCTTCATTCTATTGAAGAGACATGAAATCAGAAGGGGAATAGTGGCTGAGCACCTGACATACTCTGCATCCAGTCCTTTATCTGCATCATCTTATTTAATATGCATAATTAGATCTTGTGATGCAGACATTATCCCACTTCATAAGTTAAAAGAAATACAAAGATGCTGTACACAAAAATCATACAAATAGCTATCTAGACTCTAATTCCAAGCTTCAAGTAGGGCGACTACCAAATCAGTGTAGGTCCTGGAAAGAAAGTTGGGGTTCCGAATGTGACTGCCTATAGTTTCCCACCCTGTTATAATCTGTTGTACAACCTACAATCATTCATCGTTTACCATTCATTTTCTCTACTAGCACCTGGTCTTTTCGGAAGAAGGATACAATGTTTTAAATCGCTGTTTTTCTTTTTCCTGTCCATAAGTTAATCATAAATTCCCCTGAGATTTTCCAAATATATATATTTGCTTTGATAATCACTGAAGAAAGCCGAAGAGTTGAGTAAATGTGGATTCCTGATCACATAAGGACGCAAATCACATAGGAGACAAAGGTTTGGGTGCAAATTCTACTGGTTTCTCTGACTGACTGAGCTCAAAGTTATTATTTAAAACTTCAGTTATTCCATGTATAAAACAGAAACGGGAACATATACACCTCAGACTTCTCAGTGCTTTTAAGCTAAAAATGTGAGACACAGGCATCGAGTATTTCTCTAGAAAAAAATTAACAACTATTAATTTCGTCGAATCTGTGAGATGATACAATACAAATGTGTGTCTAGGACACTGTCAATATTGTCATGTGCCTGTGCCAATAACTTTCTTAGAAAACTCTCATCATCATCTCTTTGTTTTCTATTTTATAGCTTAATCTCAATGTTCATTGTATGAAAAGTACCTCTTTTTTGAGTTGTTTCTATTTAGAGTGTTAAGTGAAGTAGGTGCACAAAATTAGGGCTGTGGTGAAATGAAGTGGTACTCTTAGATCTGTAACAAGTAATTTTCATACTTCTGTTGTTAGTTAAATTTTCCTTTTTTGCATGTCATTCCTAACTGCTCAGCCTTTGCTAGGTTGATAACTTTATTGTTAATGACTATGTTTTACTCCTGCTTTATTTTCCACATTATGCATGTTTCTCTTTCAGTTAATCATATATTTAAATTTTGTTTTTAACTCTTACTTCAATAGGTCCATTTAACAGTTCATAACTACATGTAAAATAGTCTGAATCTGGTACTTACACTCATTATACATTGTGCTGATGAACAATCAATGAGTAAAATACCCACCGTATTTTACACAATGAAATTTTTTTATTCATTGAAATTTCTCTTGAAAGCATTGTGAAGAGAAGTGTGTCAAATGGAGATGTGAAAAATAACAGAAACTTGTACATTTTTCATATTCACGGTTTTGCTTTGCCTCCTCAAAATGTATGATTATCACCTACCTCATTCAAATTATATTAAATGCAGAATGATTCAAGCAGTGCCAGCTGTCAATTTAAATTTCAAATAGAAACCTCCTCATCTGCTGACTCTTCATTCACTTCTCTGCCCCCCCCCCATCTTTTTTTCCCTTCCTTTTTCCAATTTCTTTTAAAGCTACTTGATAGGTATTTCTCATGGGAGCACCAGCTCTAAATGAGTGGTGCTTTTGAGTCAAAAACTACTTCCACATTTTCCCCTGTGCAACAGCAATATCATCTAGTTACTTGCCAATGATCACACACAAAACTCAGATAACATGGGTTTCTATTAAATTGGCTGGCTCACTCTCTAATTGAATAGCTCAAAAGGGACAAATGTCTTTTCTATTATTTTTCCCAGCCTTACGTAAAGAATGTAAGCATAATTGGAGTTTGAAAGAACTTATATACATATATGGAGTCATAAAAGTGGACTCAGCAAGAAGTCATTGGAACTCTTTTTACTGTCTGTGAGTGTGTTTTGTCTAAGAAATGTGTTCTGTTGTTACCTAGAGGTGAACAAGAGTCACTAACATGCGATTTGGAGTGACCCTGCTGCCAATTCTGTTTCCTGCTAGGATTTATTTTGGAGGTTCTAGCACGGAAGGGCAGCTACTCATCCATCCTTGAGGAAACATCTTCCCAAAGGAGAAAGTCATCCTCTCCGGCTTAGCAGGGAGCTTTGGGAAGGACACAGGTGGAGAGGCAAGGAAGGTAGGGACATCTGCTTCCCCACCCAGATCAACTGAGTCAACCCTGGCGATAAAGGCAGTGCTGAAGCCCCAGTCAGATCGCGTCACATCCTCCCGCCAGGATTTGAAAAGCAGTGTGTCTGGAGTAGCCAAAGAAGAGACTGAGTTTGCTTATGGTGACAGCAGTAGAAATTTGAATTAGACTTTAAGGGGAGAGAGACCACCTAAACATGAAATGAACTCAAGCTTTGTTTCCCCACTTCCCTCCAGCATTTATTCTTCAATATAAAATTTTTTAGTTTATTTTATCTTTATTGGCACACTGTATATACACGTCATGATCACACTCAATATTGGGAATTTGTACTAGTATATGACACGATTTAATTCTCCTTTTTTCCCATTCCCCCGGCCACCGCACAACTCCCGCCCCCTAAATATGTAAGCTTTGTTTCCCTTTTTTTGTTGCCATCACTCACAAGTATAGCTTAGAGAAAAGTGAACATTCCAATTGTCCATTGACACGAATTTGCCCCAAATGAGCACAATCAGGTGGTGAGACAGAGCAGGAACAAAGACCTCTCTGTGACCTCAGTAGTCTTCTAGGGCCCACAAATCCTGCTTCTGTTTGGATACTCCCTGGAGGGGACCATCCTCCCCAAGACAGCTCCATGTTTTAGAAGTGTTTGTTATTGGTCTTTATGTAAGTGAAATTATGAGTATGCTTTAGTGCCCAAGAGCCCCTGTTCTCCCTGTGGACAAGGAAAAGGACAATAAAAATGAGGACTTTCTTCTATTACATATTAGATGATGGAAACTAGTTATAAACTCAATTATTCTCTTTCAGTACAATTCTTTATGTCCCACTCTTATTATTTTAAATTAATGCTAACCTGATACATATAAAAAGTATACATATTTGGGGTATCATATAACATTTTTGATAAAAGGATGCACTGGTAATGTTGAAATTAGTACAAATGTCTCTATACCTTTAAACATTTGCCATTTCTTACAATGGATATTCTGTCTTGATGTCTCCTCAAAGCCTCATGAAGCTGTAAGTGAGGCTTTTTCAGATGTGGTTGAATCTAGAGTATGTGATTCATGGTGGAATCCTAGGCTCAAGGGCACCAGGATTAAGACTGTATTACCTGCCCTAAGTGGTCTGGATAAAGTGAAAGGGCCAGAAAGACTCAGTTAAGACCCCCTGTTGCTTTTACTATTGTGTGAACATCATGAACTGTTTCTCTTCTGAGAGACCCCTCTGCTGTGAGCCAGCAGATTATGGCCTTAATATTCTACAAATTCTGAGGTAAATATACCTTTTCTGCTTTAACTCTGGGTGTAGGTTTGTGGTTTCATGCACATATTAGTACTCTTTTTTCTTATACTATTATGAAAATGACATTGGTATTTTGACAGCGATTTCCTTGAATCTGTAGATTCTTCTGTAATATAGACATTTCAATCTACAAATGGGATAGCATATAATTCTTCCAATCTACAAGCATGTGATATGTAATATTTTGCCTTCTTTACACACTTTTCAATTTCATTAGTTTTATAGTTTTTATTACTTACCATTTTAGTGAAATTTCTTTCTATGTATACTAATAAACACTGCACATTTGTGCTTTTACCTCCTCACTGTTTGAATTTTAATGCACCATTTTTCATCTGCCTTAACAAACTAAGATAATTGATATTATTTTAATTGTTTTGCTTTTCAGTCTTTGTACTAAAAATACTGAGTAGTTTGCATGTATTCAATATTATAGTAGTCTGAATTTGGCTGCATGGTTAATTTAATGGTGAATTAGATACTATCTTTATAATGTATAGTGGTTTTTTGGGTTTTTTTTTTTTTTTTTTTTTTTTTTTGAGGCAGGGTCTCACTTTGTAGTTCAGGCTGACTCTGAGCTCACTATGTAGCCCAGGCAAGCCTCGAACTCAGCAATCCTCCTGTCTCTGCTTCCCGAGTGCTGGGATTACAGGCGTGAGCCACCACGCCCAGCACTGGGGTATGCAGTGTTGATTGTTGGTGGGCGTGAGTCTCCATGCCCAGCATATAATGTATACTGTTTTTTCCTGCATGTTAATGTATTTTTCAATTTGAAGAATACCCTTTAGCATTTCTTGAGGGTCAGGTTTGGTGAGCATGTATTTTCTGAGCTTTTATATGTCTGGAGATGTCTTCACTTCTAAAAGACAAATTTTCTGGATATATTTTCAATTGAATTTTCTCCCTTTCATTACTATACCATTTCATAACATTCTTCCAGCCTGTAAGGTTTCTGGTAAGTAGTTCACTGTCAGCAAATTGGGGCACCTTTGTGACAGTTTCTCTTGTCTGGCTGCCCTCAGAACTTTCTCTGTTTTTAATCTTTGAGTGCTTCATTGATTATTTACTAATTATTTTTCTGTTCAATCTATTCTGTTACTGACATCTTTCTGCTTTTAAATTTCATTCAGTGTGTCTTTCAATTTAAGTATTTCTGATTGAATTTTTAAAAATTTCTTCAAATTTTGTATATTCCTTTGTTAGAATATTAAATCACTGTATTATGTCTTTTCAAAGTTCATTTGAGTCATATGAAACACAATTTTAAAAATCCTGTCCAGTAGTACTCACATACTGGTCATTATGCAGCTGTTTCTGTGTCTTACTTTGACTCTTTGGTGAGGTCATAGTTCTCAGAAAGTTACTGATACCAGTTAGTGTGCAAAAGTGTCTGGTTGGGTTGGGGATTTAGCTCAAGTGGTGCCAAGCCTACTTGAGAGGCACACGGGCCTGAGTTCAATCCCTGGTTTAAGAATTTACTGTAGTCTTTCTGATTTGGTTTAGTTTGATCTTATTTTTCCAGAAATTCTAAGCAAACTGCTTATTTTCTTGAAGCGGTAGTCACTTCTAGTCACCTGTATTTTTCACTAGATGACACCTTACATCCAGGTTCTCTGCCTGCTCTAGGTGTGTAATCACTGTTTCAGCACTAGGGGATGATCCAAGTTCAGATATGTTCCAGATCTGCAGCCTGTATACTGTTCAACACTAACTGGGGAGTAGTCAAGAAGGAAAACTGTCCCTTGAGTTGCTTCCTGACACCCATTTCAGCTCAGAAACTGTGCATAGCTGTAAATCTGTGGCTGGCACTATGAAATCCCTCCTGGCTCTGAGCCGTATTACTGTTTTCCTAGTAACCACTAGTAATGCAATAGTGTTTCTCACTCTAACCTGGCAGCCCACCAAGGCTAGCATACTACTTGAACAGAAAACCTACACTGCTACAACCTGCCTTTGACTGAGACAAAGTTGTGGCACATGATGATTACATCCATCCACTAGTTAAGCTGTTCAGAATAGAAGTCCAGTAGATAGGGGTTATTCGTCTGCCTTAGCAGACTAGGCCTGTGCCAGAAGCTGCATTTTAAGGTCCTATCCCGGGGATCAGGACTGTTAGGATTTTTCCAGCGTTATGTTTCATCAGCTTGCCACTTAGTCCCAAGGTAAACTACTGCATTTTTATCTTTAGCTACCCTCAATGACTAGAGACTTCCTCCATGCTATTCTGTCACAGGTTGGCATGTTACTGGTGAGGGCACTCTGTTAGCAACCAAGTTTGATTCACAACTACAAGAAGCCACAGAGTCTCAGATAGGGACCCAGAATCATGCCATGGGGGGTGGTGATGTAGACCAAAACACGAGCCTGTTCTATTAGGTCGCACATTTCCATTTTGTATCAGTGCAGACGGAGAGGACTGCTTATGAACAGTGGACTGGCACTAGCTTTTCTGCCTAAGGCTGGAGTGTGGTGGTGGTGGGGAAACAGTGTAGTCCCTTGCTTGCCAAGGCTGATTCTGAGCTGAACTGCAACCAATTCTCACCACCATAGCAACCTTGACTGTCCCAGGCACATACTTGAATACTGAAAGCAATGTAAGAATTGAATTGAGTCTGTCCTAGTGGAGTGTAAGTCTGCACCTGATGCCAGGACAGGTCCAAGGTCTATATACATGAGCTCTGAACGGGTATACACAGAGCACTTGGTTTTTGGCTGTTGCTAGCTTTTAAGGCAAAGTCCTGGGTTAGCTGTTGTGACCTGCTCTCTAGAAGGTAGAGTCTTATCTACACCCTTGACTACCTAAGGTTTGAGAAGAGAGGTAGTAAAGTTGTCACTGTGCCTTTTAGTGGTCTCCACCACTCAGGGCTGGGCTAATATTATGGCTGAAGGGTTCATAGGATTCTGCTTGCTTGGCACTGGATTTCACAATGGGGGCCTGGTATTGTGTTACTAGCCTAACATCTGGAATTAACTCATTCTCCCTTACCAAAATAGGAACAGTCAAGCTGCTTCAAGTGAAGAGAGTGTGGTACCAGGGCTATGTTTCTGTTGCATTTTTTACTTTGTTTTACTCCTTATTATACTGAAACTAGGTGCCAGGTTCTTTTACTTAGCTTCCTCAATTCTTGTGAAGTTTGACATATGAATAGGTACTCAGTTTGATGTATCTGTGTGAAAACAAGCATTGATGGCTTCTCTTCAGCTGTGATCTTGCTCTGCTTCCTCCTCTCTAATAAATTCTAATTTAGAGACAATTTTAGATTTATAAGAAAGTTATAAAAATAAAACAGAAGTTTTCTGCATATCACCCATTTTTTTCCTCATGAGAGCATTACCATAATACATTTGAAAACTATGTAATCAACATCTCTCTACTATTTTAATCTTTAGATTTCAATTATCTTACTCAGTTTTGCACTAATATCTCTAGCTGCCCACCCCAAAGCCATTTCTAAATCATGTCTCTTTAGAATCCACTAGCTTATGACAGTTTTTCAGTCTTAATTTCTAAGACCTTAGGAGGTTGAGGGATGTCAATTCAATATTTTGTAAACTGTCCATTCATTTAGGCTTGTTTGATGATTTTTTAATAAGACTGAGCTTATAGCTTTTAGAAGAAATCTCAAAAGCAAAGTTCTTTACAGAGTAAAAGGGCATATGGGGTACCAACAAGAATTTTATTGATGATGTCATCCGTGATCTTTTGTTTAAGGTAGTCCATATTTATTCAGTTTCTGCACTGTACCATATCATCATCCTCTACTCCCACCATATTTTTGGAAGTGAGTCACTAATTCCAAGCCCCATTCCAGGACTAATAGGGAACTGGTTAAACTGCTTAAACCTCTTGGTACTGGAGAGAACACTGTTGATTTATACTGCCTTTTGAAATGCATTTTTATAAGGCCGACTTGTTAATTTCCTCCCACTTTTTATTTATTCAATCATTTCTTTATATGTTGATGCCCTCGTGTCTATGTACTTTATACTTTGGATTATAAATTAATAGATATGTTATCTATTAATTATTAATTAATCTATGTTGTTGCTGTAGTTTTCCAAGCTTAGTCTTTGGGACCTCTTTCAAGTGGACTTCTGTATTCCTTTCTATATTAATATTTATTTATTGGCTGATTCTTTAATTTATGATGGAGATATTCTCTAACATTATATGAGAATGTTTGCAGTCACTTAAAAATAAGAGTTGGAGCTCACAATAGTTCAGTAACTTGCTCAAGATCACAAGGTAGCAATTAGTAACACTAATTTAAAACTCAGAAACTGATTCCTACCTATCTAAGCTCTTAGCAACACAGTGTCAACCTCTAAAGACAATCAGGACTATTAAAGACAGCCAGGTTACCAAGGTTAGACGGCAAATTCAGAAACAGCTTTCTGGCCTCAATAACTCTGAAAAAGAGGAGTTATGCTACTCTTGAGAGCCAAAATGTATTAGGAAACTGGAACCTGTTACCAGTTTGGGATTGGGGGAGGGGGGGTGTACTGAGGTTACAAAGTAATCTTGGCTTGCTTTTTGTTTCTCATTCTATTTTATATTTTTAGGTTTCAGAAATGGCTAGTGTTCTATGGTGAACTGGTGAAACCTCTACCTGTTCTTCCTTCCCTTACAGCTTCTAACCAAGAGAAGAGGGTCATTAATTTTCACATCACTTCCAGACACTCTGGCTAATAGTTAAACATCCAAAGAAGTATTGTTTTTAGCTATCAAGAGAATTCTTATTCAAGTTAGTGTGGCTAAATAATAAATATTCATAAGCAAATCTATAACTTGTACTTAGAAACCAGTTATTCATAAAACCCAATGCAATTATTTGTAAAACCCAATGCAAAAAATCTAATTGCAGTGGGAAAATGTTCATATCAAGGTATGTATATAAAATGTCTACAATAGGTGCTTAACAGATATCTGGAAATTTAGAACTCTGCAATTTGATTTGCTCATAGAAGAAAAATATTAAATTAGGAGCATTATTCATTGTCATGCCATGGTAGTTCACCCAAATTCTGGATACACATTTCCTTATTAAAGAGAAGAAAGTTCTATCCTTTAACACTTTGTTCTATTTTTATTAAATTATATACACTGGAACAAGTTGTAACAAACACATTTAAATAAAATTTTTAAACCATGAGAGGCAAATAAAAGATAGAAACTGAATTAGTGGTATACCTAAATACTCCAACCATGCCAGAGCAGATAAAAAATAGTAATTACTACAACACAATTCTAGATTACCAATAGTGATACATGTCTTAACCAATGAATTTGGAGATTGGACTCTCACTCTTTGACATATCAATCCTTCTTAACATTCTGATGCCAAACAATGGTTAATGATACAAATAAAAAGGTAATTAAGAGCCATAAGTTTAATTAGGGCTCAATATATCCTTATAAAGGTACCCTAATAACACACGACTTACTATATAATATAGGTTTTGTTCTAAAATACATTCATCTTATTTCTCATGCAATAACATAGAATTACCCAAAAAGGAAGACAGTAGCTGACGCTATAATATTTTCTTGAGAAATTAGTTAGTAGAATTGAAAAAATAAATTATCTTACTTTTGAGAATGATGTACTCTGTTCATTAATTGGATAGAGAACTTTTCCCAAACATTTGACGATCATACAAAAGGTTGCATTTTCTCTTTATACTGTCACTACAAAAATGTCTCTTTGTTCACTCCCTTCTCTCGTAATCTCAACCAAAAATTATTTTGGTCAAAGGGAATGCAAACAGAACCCTTCCCTGAGTCTCCAAGTTCTGTGTGTCAGAGTGACTATGAGATTTTTGTCTCCTCCTTCATGACAGCCAATTGTTAATAGCTCCCCTTCAGTTCTGGGTGATTGAAACAATGAGTATTCTAAGCACTATGCTTTCCTCTTGGTGGAGTCTCACCAACTAGAAAAAATGTTGACAAAAAAAAAAAAAGAGAATTGTCAGTTATGGACAAACTAGACTAAACTCTATGTAAAAGCTTTAACTTTAGAAAGATCCAAAAGTAGAATATCATTCAAAATTGATGTGACTGTACATAAAAAGTGAAGTTCAAAGTTAAAATGCAGCAATGATTTTAGTTTATTGAGAGGATTTATAGATTATCAAATGACTTTGAGAACACACTGGCCTAGTCACTTTTCTCATTGCTGAAACACAATACCCAGCATCCACAGACTAAAGAATAGTTCCTACATTTAGAGGATTCAGTCCCTAGTCTGTTAGCTCCAAAGGAAGAAAGGGCAAAATGGTGGATTCTTGTGGAGACAAGCTGTGTCCTGGTAGCCAAGAAGCAGAGAATAAAAGGAGATAAGAGGGAAATATGCCTTCTTAGTCACACCCCAGTGACCCACCTCTTTCTAGGAGGCTCCACTCCTAGCAGCACATTCAACTTTGAACTTGCCAGACAATGAATAAAACTGATAAGTACAGCACCCTCATGATGAGAACACCTTCTGAAAGCCCTACCTGTGAGTACATATAGGTTTGGAGGGACATTCTAGGTCTAAAATGTACTATACACTGTCCATAGGCAATAGTCTCAGCAAACTTAGGTTAAAAAGACAGAGAAAATGATAACTGTGTTTGCCATCAATTTACTGGAGAGTTGGCTCATGCCCACTTGAAGCACTGGAAAGTGATCATAGAACAATCTGGGCAAAATTGTAGCTTGGTCATAACTGGAAGCAAATAATCAACAATGAGAAAATGAGCATAATTTGGGTCCCATGTGTTGTCTATACATGTATCATGTGAAGAAATATTTTAGAAATCATCTTGTTAATTTACTGACTTAATTGTAAGTTGTTAAAGAACAAAGTAGACTCTTCAAACCCAAATAATATGACATCTTTTAGTATTTGTGAGGAACTATCTGTCTTAAATATTGCTGTATTCCCAGTAGCCAAAACAGGTCTGACACATAGTTGTAATAGATTAGTATTAATTTCAAATTGAATTTTTAAGTGCACACTACAATATTCTGGCAAAGCTTGTTTCCAAGAACACACCTTGGTTTTATGTTTAGCCAAGAAGTCTTAAGGACAACATGTAGTCATACTCAATAAAGGATTTATTCCGATAAGGGATGAACATGTACCAATCCAATTTTCAATATTCTAACAATGTACCCAAGGCAAGCTACTTTATAAAAGCATGAAGCTTATTAGCTCACAACTTTGGAGGCTGAAAGTCCAGGATTAAAAAATTGATCAACTTGGTATCTGATGATGTGTAATGGCAGAGATCAGCATGGCAGATACTGAAAAAAAGAGCAAGAGATCTGGTGCCAGAATGGAAGCCAGAGAGAGACTGTGGCCCCTCCATCTCTTCCCCTGGAACATTCTCATTTGGCCCACAGGCCTTCCATGAGGCTGTATTACTTAAAGGTTTCACGTTTTCTCAGCATTTCACAATAGAGAACAAGATTCTAAAAGATGAAATTTTGGGGGCATATACTTAAGCAATATCTGTACCACAACAAAAGCAAAATCAGAACGGGAAGAACATAGATTGCAGTCAAGAGGAAACCAGGGAGAAGCACTTAAGAGTCTTCTCCCGGTGTATTCACTTAGGACACACTTAATTCTTCCAGCAATTTGTTGTGGCATGTGTGAAATGATATCTAATAAGAAAGTCCATATTTGAGGCTCAAAACTCAGGAACTTATAGATACCTGCTTCCATTTCCAGATATTTTGTATACCAGATTTCTCAAAATACAAAGGGAAATTATTTATTCACCAGATATGATTTGGTTTGTATAAACAGTGAAGCAACAGTTCAGCATTTTTACCACATTATGGTGGGAAACTTTCCAAAATGCATATTTCCAGATGTCAATCATGGGCTTCTTTGCAAGGGTCATGAGGAAAGCAGACAACATCAGGCCCCTGAACAACAGTTTTACCTGTTTCCATTTTGGGATCATCTTCTTTGGGACAGAGGTGAAGAATCCTAAGAACTTTTATGGCTCCTGGTTAATTTGATTATGACTTTTTTCAGAGTGGGCATAGTTAAAGAGAGATCTTAATTTTAAAATAATGTAAGAATTTTTTCACAATCTCCAACATTATCCATTCTAAACTCTGGTATTTGTTAATGTGCATCAAATTCAAATGTTAACAGATATATTATATTCCCATCAAGATGAAACATTCTGAAGAATTTATCTATGTGTATTCAAAATTCCTTTTAATGTTAGCTTTTCTTTCATGATATGTGACTTTAAAACATAAACCAAAATAGATTTTGACATCTAATAGAGCCAAAATTATCTAAATTGCCAAGGAAATAGCTTTGTTCCACTTAACAGTGTCAGCTTCTGTGATTTTTTTTTTGGCAAAAATTTGTATCCATAATGCAATGAATAGAGGCATGACAACCTGAAAACATGATGGATGCCATCAAACACTAATGAAATGTGAAAATAATTCAGTAATATAAGATCCTATTTAGAATG